>APFE030834936.1:0-14181 GCA_000404065.3 Pinus taeda
TTTAAATAAAATATAATATAAATCATACATTTATATCATATATTTCATTAAAAAAAATGCATTCAAAGTTTAATCATATAAGCTAAGAAAATGTTGAAATATGTTTGGAGAAGCGATAAAAAAGATATATGTTTACAATCATGGACATCTCTAATTTAATTCAAATTCTATTCACTTTCATCTTAATTTTTAACTAATTATAATATTATGAATTAGTCTTCAATAAATCTTATAATTAAGATTGACTTTATACTTTTACTACATCACATGGCATGGCAGGGATTAGTACATGGTTTTTGTAAAATAGAAAAAACTGGTATTAGTACATGAAGATATGTTATGCTTACTCTGACTTAGTTTTCCCACATGATTGTTTATCTTCCTTTTTTCTAAAATTTTTGGAAATGAAAGTAGATGCAGAAGTTTCAGGTAAACTTCAGCACGAAAAAACTCAATATTTTGTACTCTAATGCATGATGATTACATAAATAGCTGCTCCATATAGATAAACATGTAATAGCCCGTTGATGTTATAGGATAGATAATGTTGCCATCCACACACAGAATCAGACAATGTGGTTCCAGAGTAATCAGATGCCTAGGGGATTCTGTGTGGAAACCAATTGAAAATGAGCTCAAAAAAAAGGATTCAAATAACACTGTAATTCCAATGCATGATGCCTACAACAGCTTCATTCAAAATAGCCAGTAGATAGCAAAATGGGGAAAAGACATCGTGTCTCCACGCAGAGAGCAGAGAAAGCTAGTTCCATAACATAAATATCTCAGATCGAAACAAGGGGAAGGCTAAGAGGATCCTGAAGGAAAACTCAAAAAAAGATTCAAAAAAAACTGCGGAGGAAAGGTTGTATAAAAGAAGAAATACCTATACTGTTGAAACAGTCAGGCATGCATAATATGTACAGGAAATTGATCAAAATTTCTCCCATTTTTCACCATATGCTTTGAATCTTGAAGTCTTGGATCTGGTAGGTGTTGCTGTCCACTATTATCTGCATTCTCCCTGAACCCTGGGGAAAATTCAGACCCAATTTTGATAAGGCATTAGCCTCTTGTTTTTTTGCCTGTCGATATGTGATATATGATAGTCCTTCCCACTTCTCCACAGTGCTGCAATCCTATCCAGCCATCTGGCAAGGTGAACATTTTTTACTTGTTGCTTTGACAGAACATGTTCCGTTATTACCTTGGAGTCTCCGAAAATTTGCAGTTTTGGGATTTCAAGGAATTTGCAGATTGAGAGAAGACCTGCTAATGCTATAGATTCAGATCTATTGTTTGTTCCGGGGCCTGCATTCCAGCATATTTCAATGGCTTGTGCGTTTTCTATACTGATGACAACACCACATGCACAAATCCCCTGTTGGGCAGCACCGTCGAAATATGCACATGGAGATGACAAAACAGTTGATGAACATGATGTGCTCCATACCTCATTTCTGTCAGTGGAAAACTCATAATTCCTTCCTTGATTGTAGTTGGTCTTCCCATGAATCTCGAGGGCATAGTACAGGGTAATAATAGAATCCGTAACATAAGAGTTGGTATCCCCCTTTGAGCTAAAAATTTTGTCATTCCTCCATTTCCAGATGCCCCATAATGCCAATAAAGGAATGGCTCTCCATTCTTTCTTCATGGATCCCCAAATTTTAATAGCTTCAGAGATGGATGGATAATTGCCGAAAGGGAAACCAAAATGTTCAACAAGATTCTGCCAGATTGGCTGCACCTGTTTGCATTTGAGGAATAAATGAAAATTATCTTCACAACCTTCTCTGCACAGCGGACATATGGCAGGCCCGTGCCAGTTGCGCTTAAACTTGCAAAGTAAAGTTCAAATTTCAAAGAAATGAAATGAAACCTTTTATTATTATTGTATATAAAAATTTAAATATAATACATTTCAATAAGTTTGGTGAGATTCAACTTATTTTAAATTTGGAGATAGAGGTTGAGAGAATATCTCAACAATCTCCACCAAACCTCAACCAACTCTAAAGTAAGCATTAATTCTAACATCCTCCCTTAGTGCTAACATCACAAAGAAAAATATTGAAATCACATAAAAATACTTTTAGACTTTGATTTTTGTCTAGTTTGGTCTTCATCAAGATCTCTATCCTCTTTTGAACTCTTGTATACTACGCTTCTTCTCAACCATTCATTTTTAACTACTACTTCATTCATTGAAGATATAATTTCTTACGACCATCAATGACATATTTGTAATGATCAACAATTCTTGCCATACTTCTATTTATCAAAGAACATAGCTCGTTGTGTTTTCTAGAAAAGAAATCTAGATACCAAATCATTCTATTGGCATAATTTCATCTGTTGAAGTACATAACACATTATACATGTCGGTTATGTAGGCAAGAACTCTCGATACATAATGTATTTATTAGTTAATTTTACAATGTAACCTTTTATAAACTCAAAAAACATAAAAGATCACACACTGTACACATAACAAGTGGTTGTTGTTCTTGGATTACTGAATACTCTTAGAACCACAAATTGTAATAAATTATAGACATAATCAAACCAATGATGTGTTCTTGTGGCATCACATACATCAAGAACCAACGACTTACATTATGTTACTTTATTCTATGAGAGGTTCGTCATAATTCATTTCACAAACCAATTTCACTGAAAATTGGGAAACATAATTAACAAAAGGGCCAATAAAGCCATCATAGCAAAACCAACTGTCGTTCTCTTACATCAACGTATTTGTTTCCTTCCCAACATAAATGAATCTCCTCATCCATGTGGATGTGCTCTTTCTCATATGGAATTTCTTGCTTGTCTAAGAAGCACAACAAAATGATTTCCGACGTTGATTTTCAACCACAGAGCTATGAAGTTATCACTATACTTTCTTGCAAGTTCACATTCCACATAAGTAGTAAACACATCAAATTGCAACTGTATACACATGCCACATTCCCACTAGACTCCACCATGGGTGTGATAACTCAGCTTACAATATGCTCATAGAGAGAACGAGACAAAGGCGATCATCCAAATTCAAACCAAGTGATCAAAGGGGCTTTTCATCCAAGGTCGCAAATACGATCAAAGAGAGGAGGATGTGGATTGAGCATTGTAGTGGTCTTTCATGTAGCTCCAAATAGGGATATGATTGTTTTCACTATAAATAAATCACTGGGCCACAATTTCCTTAGCGAAATCTCATGTGACATAAAACAAAAATAGTTATGCTCAAGCTTTATTTGCTACAAGTAAACACCACATTTTAGTAATGAGAGACAATCCATTGTCACATACTACGCTAAGTTAATCTTACATACGTAAATAGGATTAAAATTTATTTATCCTCTTATTCTCTTGGGCCCTCTTGTAAGGGATTTAAACCCATACTAGCTTTGATACCAATTTAGATATTTGGAGAGTAGTCATCTTTCACACATAAAGAAATCACACTTTTCATTATTATTACATTTACAAACTCAAATACAATACATTTAAATAGGTGTTGTGGGATCCAACCTATTCCAAATTTAGATATTTGGAGAGTAGCCATCTTTCACACATAAAGAAATCACACTTGTGATTATTATTGCATTTACAAGCTCAAATACAATATGTTTAAATAGGTGTTTAGTGATCCAACCTATTCCAAATTTGGAGATAAAAGTTGAGAGAATATCTCAATAATCTCCAACAAAACCCAACCAACTCTAAAATAAGCATTAATATATATATTTATGTGTAATTGCAACAAACAACTAACAATGAATGAATATAAGTTTTGCTAATGTGTCATGTTTCTTTTTTTCGTTTTTAAAATTGAGAAATCCTCCAAAAACAAATAAATCAAATAAAATAAAATATTTTTACCATTTTAATGCTGGGTAAAATTAAATGTGAAATAAAGCTACCATGGTGCCTTTTTATAAGCATGTGGAACTTTTTTATAATTTGCATGTTTTGCGAGCCTCTCAAGCTTCTATCAACATGATTTTGTAATTTTTAAATTCTGAGCTCAGTGCATTAGACATCCTTGGAAAATTCCCAATGGTGTAATATGTCTTCGTTTATATTACCGCAATGCCCCACAATGTGCATGCTTATTTCACTAAAGCATGTCCATATTTTAGCCTTTTAAAACTTCAAGTATTGTGATGTATCACATGGTTAGGATCTATACATCTTCTAGTAATGGATTTTCCATTTTCTTCGTTTTATACATGTAGAAATTTTCGATGGCAAGTGATACCTTCCCTTTGTCACAATTTCTCATGTTTTACAATTTTATGCACATACATTTTGTTGTATCATGGTGACTTTTGATGTCCAGTGATGGCCTCTCCTTATTGTAGTTTCACATGGTTTGCAATCTTGCTAAGGTGCAACATGTCACATTTTTGGTTTCTTCAAAAGTTTTGTATCCTCACTATATATCTCATAAATACAGGTTTGTATTTTCTATGTTGTTTGAAACTTTGTGACGTTGCATATTCTTTATAGGAAATTGTTAATGATTCGCTGTGTTGCAGTTTTTGGAATTCTAACTTTTCATTTGTTGCAATTTTTTTGTACATAGGAAAATTTGAAGAATAGCAAAGCATTTCAAAAATAATGGTGAAAAATAATCAAATAATCTAAAATTCAAGAAGTCCATTCAAACAACCATTAAATTTATGAACACAATTATGGTTAAACTTCAAATAATCCGTTTGGAGACTTCATTAAAACCATAAAGCACAACCATTTTCCAGATTAACAAGTTTAAATTCTCTTGGATTTGGATAAAATTGAACTCCATATTTGAATCAAATTACATTACAAAGGGGATTTTTTTTTTGGACAATATTAATCTTAAAATTTTAAGATTATAACATATCACAATTTATCATCATATCATTGCATCCACACACATAGCTTCATCAAAAGCAATGTCGAGTTATAATGGTTTTCATCTTCCGTGTTTAAAAGAAAGAGCATTATAATGTAAGTTATATTATGGCTTAGGCTAGGGCGTTTACACATATAAATATTAATATTCAATCATATTATATTAATATAATATTAATTATTCTAGTTTTGAATACATATGTATGTTTTTGAAAATAAATATATCTTAATTAAGTTTTGATGGTTAGCTCAATTAGTCAATGTTTGGTTGACAAAGTATCTTGCTATTAGGAGGTCAGAGGTCAATTCTCCTCAATGCCTTTAGCGTTATGCATGGATTAGTTTGGTCGGGGGTGTGGTCCCTTTGGGTGGACCTACCATGATTTTCCGTGATAGAAAAAATTAAAAATACATATTAATTAAAATATCTTGAGTGAGCCCACTTAGAATATCATAGATAATCATGGGGTGTATTGTTAAGTCATTTCGTGATGTCAAGGTCACCAATTCGAAATTCCATGACCAAAAATCTAGTCATATTAACAGTTTGTGTGGCCCAAGGCCTATGTGATCCCCGAATGGTTTTGATGGTTTATATACCCCTCGGTCACGGTTTCTCAAGCCATAGGTTTGTTGAGCCTCCATTTTGTCCATATTTTCATTATTTAACTGAATAATTTTATCCCTGTACCAAGTGTCTATAATCATTATTATTCGTTTTACACATTATTAAGTTATTATTTAGAGGCATTTAGAGCTAACAGTGATTGATTTATGAATTCTTCTTGTTTTGTTAACTAAAAAAGTATTTAACGTGAGAATGTCATTAATGTTAGGCTCTTTTGTGGCAGGTGCTAACATTCCTGTACTAGTTGTGCCTGCACCGACATTCCTGCACCAGTTGTGCCTGCACCAACATGCCTGCGCCAATTTGGGGCTTTCATACATTGACACATCTCTAGGGTAATATGAAAGAGGTTTTTGTTCAAAATGTTGTTTGAACGCGTCCACATAAGCTAAGATACACCCAAGTCATCTGGATTTATGTTTAGGGAATAATTAATGCTTCAGTCCCAAATTCGTAGCAGCTTCCAGGCTGCCAACTTCCTCCTCATGTTTTGTGCAGGTGAAGGCGAATAGAGAAATTATGGAACATGGGTTTTGGTGTCAGTATCACAAATTGACTAAGCCTCAAAGACAATTCTAAAATTTGTAATGGTTTAAAAGTTACATAAGGGTCTTTGAGGCAGTTTTATAAAAAAGACTGTTTTTCCATAATTTTAGGATCTCAGATTTCAAATAGTCAATTTCAAGCACGATTTCTGACGAAATGGAGTTGAACCAGAAAATTCTGAGAAAATTTATTGTTGTAAATATAAAAAACCAGGCCACCTCCAAACAACTTTTCCAAATTCGTAATGGTAAAGGAGATATGCAGAGTTCTTTTGAAGCAGTTTGTTAAAATATCCTTTCTTCCAGAATTCAAGAAAATTTCCTTCTATAAATTACAAAGGTTATTAACAGTGTATTATCCCTTTTGACAAATACTTCATGACTTGGCATCGATTGTTGCAAACCATAAATCATTGAATCTCTTATTGTTGCATAACTCTAAACTCATATGGGCTAATTCGAATAAATGGGAGGCATCGTATTTATAAAAAGACAAGACTGTTGCGTGAATGGTATCCCAACATCATACATCATAATGGGCATAACTATCAATAGTTATAACGCTTATGGTTTTATTATCTCCAAAACTTAGTAGGAATCATATTTCATTGTTTTGGTTCCAAGTTAGTTCAAACAACCATTATAAACTTGGGTAGCGTTGCTATTATAAATATGAAGGCTGCATACGAAATGGGGATCCCCATAATTGTATTATATACATCACATTTGTCATAGAACATGGAATCAAATTTGATTGTGCAAGAGGGGAGGAGCTATGCATTAGTGGGATGATCCCTGGAGGGGACCACTGGAGCCAGCGTAACAATGTTTTATAATTTTGTAACAGGACTTTGACATGAATTTATTTGGCATTAAATTTTGTGTTTTGTTCCTTCTTATGATCTGAAGACTGTGATTTAATTGTTACAAGGGAAACGAGCTGGGTGGTTGGGCCCACTAGCCAATCGATTGCCCCAAACCTCTTAATTTCCTTTGCTACATTTTGCTTTGCATAGTGCTTAGAAGTATTTGATTTCAATCTACACAAGATTTTCTTTTCATGTTTGATTTCATTTCTACAAGATAGGTACAAGCACACTGCCAGTCCAAGCACATTGTCTGTACTAGTGCATTTTTGGTTCTGCAATTTCATTTCATAGCTCTTCTTTTAGTCACTTAATTTTCAATTTCATTCCACAAGTTTAATTTTATTGCTCTCGTTATCTAAGTCTAATATAAATGCTTTTGAATTTATTTTGATAAAGGCTGAACTAAAGTAAATGGTGAATGTTTTAACTATGTCTCTTATTTATTATTATTACAAAGATTTGCCCTGATCTCATTGTTGCATAACAAAGTTTATTTCCAGGATGCAATGATGAAATAATTGTTGAGCAAGAATTATGGTTAACTTAACTAAACATGTATCCATGATTTCCCTTGAATTATATGAGAATGATTCCTACACTTTTGCAGAAAAACATTTATTCCTTCACTGTTATAAGCAAATGTCAAGATTAGCACAAGGAAAGATTGTGAATCTTGTTGACGAAACACTCACAAAATTCTTCATTATAACTAAATTTTGCATATATTATACAAAATATTTTGAGGAAGTATTTAGTAAGATCAGGGTAAACAACACAAATTATATATTGGTTCTTATTGCATATTTCTCTTACAGCTAAAAGACTGAATTGTCTTTAAGAGAAGTAGTGCATTATTATCTTGATTCTTTTTAAAGCATTCGATTATTTCCTTAGATTGGTTGGAATGAAGTTGCCATGTGATTTCTAATTTAATTTCACGTTTGCAACATAACAATAATTTTTAAGAGGTTTTGCAATCTTTATTTTTTGAATTGCATTCTTTTAAACGAGGTCTACATTCCTTTGTCCCCTAGAAAATTGAGGAAGACTTACTGCAGGAGTTAACTTAATCCAGAAGAGGAGCCAGAAGTAGATTCATGGAGTTTGTTTACTTTGCTTTAGAGAGCCTTGTTCATTTTTCTTGAATGATGCTTCTTTTGAGTTTCTTGCAAAACTTGGTTTTTATTTGATAGATCCCGAGGTTTTATTCTAGCATATATTGTGCTACGCTTCTAAGTTTACTTACCCGGATTGAAAAATTAAATGTTGGTCTAAATATTGCATTTATACCGCCTGACATTTTGGCGTCATTGTCGGGGAGACGTTGTAGGATAAGGCCTCAATGATTTGTCATGCTTTTCCCTTTGCTTCACAATTGAATTTATAGATTAACGAGATTCCCCTTGCTTGCTGAAGCACACTGGACGACATTCCCAGAGAGCTCACAATCCAGGTTTTCCTTTCTGCAAATGAGTGATTTCCTTTACTGCAAAGTGTGGTGCCTGATTTGTTTCTTTTACTGCAATTTAGTTTTTATGAGTGTGATGCTTGATTTATTGCAATTGAGTTTTTTATGAGCAATTTATTTTACTGCAAAGAGTGTTAATTTCTTTATGCAATCAAGGTTATTTAATTTCCGCAAGTGTGATTTCCTTAGTTTACAATCTTAGTTTGTTCTTTTTACTGCAATTGATCTTTTGAGTTTTTTAGGTGCTAAAAGAACCCCTTGCTGTCAATCCAAATGTTGACAAAACTTTCCAACTAGCAGGAAAATGCCAGGAAGTGTGATGCTATTCAAGGAATTATCTCAAATTCTAGCAGAAGCTGGGGTCTCTGCTTCATAGAAAGAACACACCTTGGCATCCATTAGAAATCGGTCTACTCCTTTGGAAGAAGAGAATCATGAAGAACTATAAGATCTTCCTAGGGAGATCGAGAAGTTATGGATCATGCTTGATGAAGAGAAGCCATTAGAAGCAGAGATTGAAGAACACCAACCTAATCTAGCCTACACTTTAGAGGATTAAGAAGGAAAACTGAAGGATTTGCATGATGCACTAGATGTTTCCCATGAATCAAATGACCAAGAGTATATGGATCCAATAGAATATTGGTTTTAGATGGTTGTTAGTATTCATCCCTCCCTTATCATTCAACAATTTGTAGCATCGCATTAGTGAATGCAGCTAGTACCTCATGTTTTGGTATTCTATCGCATATATTTTCTAAATTTGAACATGAATATGATTATCCTCTTGTTGCACACTTGGTTGCATTGGAAGTCCTCTTATACTTAAAAGGGAGTCTTCTGCTTCTTAGGGTAGAGTAGGATAGAGGAATAAAGAAATTCCATGAATAAAGTTGTTACAACAATGCAATTAGGGTTTTGACTTTCAAAGCATAGCCACTAAAATTGCTTTTGATTCACATTGGTTGTTAACAAACACATTAGTGACAAATCTTGTTGAGTATGATTCACTCTAATACCTCATGATTTTGCAAAAGTAACCATGATTAACCACTCTAATGAAGTTGTCATCTGAGATATATATATTTTCAGTTTCCCTTAGAAGGTACTGTTGGAGAGCCCCCTATGGTGTACCACTCTTGTAAAGATCATAATAAGCTATTCATGAGAACACTAGAATTATTAAATTAAAGGATCTTTCAGTCATTATTTGGGATATTTTTAATAAGTCTTTAGGGTAGAGGAACTAGCCAGTAATGATTAGTTATTAAAAAATTTTCACACCATCCCGTACTATTAAGGAGTATATCTGTCTCCCCACTTATTAAGTAACCTTTGAAGTTAAATACAATAAGAATTTATAAAAGATTTAGGGGAGGATAGGAGGTCTCGTGATGAGACGACCTACCATGATCATGGGACCTAACATGCATGAAATTACTGTGCTGGTCACCAAGCTAGAGTAATGGCTTTCAGCCGAAAAGCTAGAAGACAGGAGGTCTCATCACGAGCAGCTTGTTCTTCCATGATACTTCTTGTGAGTGGTACTTCCATCAATTGGTTACCAAGCCAGGACAGTGGCCTTCATCTAATTTTTAAATTAAATAAGATAACTTTGAATCTATATCTAGTAAGTGGGACACGTGCATTTCATTGGGTTAAAAGATATCCCTGCCAAGGCTATAGATGTCTGCGAGCAGCAGGGCCATGTTTGTGGTATAAAAGATAATTGCATACTAAGGTTTACTTGGTTATCTTTCTCTTTCCCTAAAACTCTTCATTTTATTTCTTGGAAATTGTTTTAAGATGATTTGAGCATGATGCTTTGAGTTCTATCTTTCAAAAATTAGGAATCTTTAATGATGTGGTACCCTTTGTGAAGGTAATTCTTTGTACTGGATGAAGAAGAAACTTACTTTTGCATCTGGATGAAAATAAAATTTAGAGTGTTTGTTGATTGGTCCAAGAAGGTGTCATCTTGTTCTATTTTTATTTCCCTTTTATGGTATCATAACTCCAATTCTTTATGGTATTTAGAGTGATGAATTGCTCAATGATGATTACTCACTAGGTGTTGATGGACAACAATGTGTGTTGATTGTGGCTAACTCTAAATAAGCCCTACATGACCTAGGTACATGACTGTTATAGTAGGGTAGGAATCTCGTGGTATTTGTTTTGAAATTGCACCTTTTCAGCAAACATTTGATTTTTTTATCATGCATATTAATAAGACTTTGGACATAAATGAGAGCTCTGAAATCTATGACAAGCAGGGAGTTCATTGGACACAGGACAGTAAGTATGTGATGTCTATCATAAAGTTGCAGTACTCTTATTCCATAATGTATGGTACAAATCATTGCTTTCCCGTACCTGATCTTGTTGCAATTTTATCATTCCTGCACTCGATACTTTCATTAGTGTTGTAACATGGTTTTAGGTGGAACTCTAATAGTGATGTTGCAGACTTAATGAATGCTTAAAAAATGATGACATACCAGGTATCTTAATATTTCCTTGCAAAGGTTTTTGCTAACAGTTTTGTTGGGGAGCATAGTACAATCATTAATCTTTAAACATTCCCCTACCTTCTTCTATGGTTGTATAATCTTATGGTTTGGCTTACATGAGGGCATGAAAGAAGGTCAGCATGGGGGAGTGTTGAGCCTCCATTTTGTCCAAATTTTCATGATTTAACTGAATAATTTTATGCATGTACTAAGTGTTTGTTAGGGCCTAAATCTACCCCAGGCTGAGAAAGGTAGGATTTAGGGTAACATCAAACCACGCTTAACCTGGTAGCTAGCCCTACTAGGTCGGGAGAGGGCTCTCTCCTGGTCAATCTCAGCAAAATATAATCGATGAGGGATTGAGATGACTAATATGTTGACTGATTTTAGGATAGGTATGTGTGTAAAGAGTTTGTTTGAATAAAATGATGTTTTTTGTTGGTTCCAACGGAAAGGAAGATTTTGGATGCAGGGAATGAGGCTCAGTTTTGAAAAGATCTCTATGGGGCAAGGTAGGCAACTGATTTAGGCACTTCAAATCGAATGAGATGGAGAGATTAGACAAGTGAGGAGTTGAAGAGGGTAAGAAAACTCAGGGATCCACTTTAAAAATCTGAAAACATCAAAAGCTAAAGCAAACCCTAAGTAGAGCACTGCAATTTCAATGGATTCTACCCTTTCCCTTGTTTGATTTAGTTAAGAAGAAGCAAGATAGATAATGGCATACATAAAACATAAGTAAATTCATAATTAAATAGGAAAGCACTATACCAAAACAAATAGCCACATGAATCCCAAAGAGTGCTGCAAACCTTGGTCTCTATTCCTTAGCCAAAACTGCTGATATGAGTATACAATGAAGCTCCAACCTTTCTCAAAAGTCCAACCATGCTAATGACTAAAAATTCACAAGATATAGACAAAAAATAACTCGTCCTAGACTTTAGGGGTCGAGCTCATGAATTTAGGAGCTGGTCCAACTAATTCTAAACTCAGAACTAAAAATTGGGTAGTGGAACAGCTTGCCTTTAGAAACTAGGGAACTGATTCATTCAGTTGCAAACTGCTTTTTGATAGATGAATCTACCTCCATGAGTGAAAATTTGACATAATTACATCAATATCCATCAATTTACATTAAATTACATCAAGGGTTTGACATTTAGAAGAAGAAAACTCAAACTGTCAAGGAACTAGGTGAAAAACAGAGTATTTTTGGTCAAACTGGGCAAACTTTCCCCAATGCACCGCGCTGATTTCCCTATGCATATCGCCTGTTTGCGGCCACTTTTGGAGGCCTTCCTAGTGTCCAAATTTGCTCGACATGTGCTTGTTGGAAATTTCTACCTGTCTACTTTCCAGAACAAGTGGAATTTTTTAATTTGGCCTCCATTTACCCCTCCAAAACTGAGTTTTCCCAACACTGCTTCCTGTGTGTCCAAATAGAGGCAAAAAGGTCATTTTTAGGGTGTTTTTGACCTTTTCCGAAGCTCAAAACCTGTCAATATTTCTTGGACATTGGTAGGCATGCATATTTTTTCATTACAAATCCAAATATGCTGATTTTTCCTCAAAAGGATGTCTCCATCAAAAGCGAGTGCCAGGTGGCGCGGCGCATTAGGCAGAAAAGTCTATTTTTTAAGGAAAAAATTCCAAAATTACAAAAAGCACCCCAAATTTTTTGAAATTTGGGCTGAGTGTCCTCCATTAAGTGTTGTGTTGGGCCAAGGAAGCCTCAACCAATATCTAAAGTCTATCTTGCTCTTTTCGCTTCCTTGATGCTTTCTTCAACTTGGCCTTCAAAACCTTGATTCTTGCTTTGCACACCTTGTTTCTCGCTAATTAATGATGGGCCATGTGCCTCAACATAGTTTTCTCATTGTTGGACTTCTCTATCATCCATTCCCAAGTGCAATTTTTTTTATCTCAAGCCAAGATTCACGATTAGCTTTGAATTTCTTGCTCAAGTGTGGTCAATTTGATTTCTCTCCTCTTGGCAGCTTGTCAGTTTTGCCTTCATGTTTTTGAGCGCCATGGATGAGTGGGACTGATGAGGGGAGGGTTTGATGCTAGTTGTAGGATTTTAGGGAATGAAAGGGTTTAGGGGATGAAATCTAGGGTTTGGGATGGCAATTAGGGTTTTGGGGATATTTGACTAGGGTTTGGGATAGTAGGATTAGGGATTTAGGGTTAGTTGATTAGGGATATGGGAAATGTGGAATGGGTATATGAGAATGTAACAAGAGGGAGAAAATGGTTGAGGGAATGAAGGAGTGAGGGAGTGAGAAATGTCTAGGAGTGGAATTAGCAGCAAGAAATACAACTCATAAACCCTATGCAATTGTTTTTGGACAAAAAATGCAAGGAGGTAGGGTTTTAATTTTTATCCATTAAATCACCATAAGCACCAAGAGAAATTCATTCATTGGTCATGGAGGGATGTTAACTTACTTGGGCAATGAAGAATTTAGCAATTTGAGAGTCTTTGGAGGAAGATTTGAATGGATTTTAGGCTTTTTAGCCCAATGCACCGCACCATCTCAATGTGTCACGCCAGTTCTTTTTTTACACTGCAGAGAACTGCCCAATGCGCCGCACCATCTCAATGCGTAGTGCCTTTTTACAGGAGAATTTTGGAGGCCTTCCTGGTCTCCCAATTGGGTGTGCGATAGCTCGTTGGAAATATTATTGAGTCTACTTTCCAACTCAGCTAGAATTTTTCCACTTGGGGTTCATTTTCCTTGTCAAAATCAAATCTCCCAAGACTGGTCAAAATGTGCAAAATGAGGCTACCTCAAGGCAGATGCTATTGCAGTCAACTTGTGAAAGTCTTCCTCAACTCCAAATTGAGCTCATGATAGCTCATTGGAAAGCTCTTTGTGTCTAGTTATCATTTGACTCACCAAGAAAGTCATTTGGCCAAAAAATATCGGAGAAATCTTGATTTTCCCAAGGTCACTTCAGAGGTGCATCAATTCTCCTGAGGCAACTGTATTTTTGACATTTCTCTAAAACCATGACACCTGTGTAAAAAATGAAAGAGTTTTTTATTCCTTGGTCTATTGTGGAAAAAAAACTCTCTCAGTTTTCCCAAATTCATCTTTTCTTGCTCAGAAACATCATTGGAGTAAAACCTATCCCGATGTGTGGAACATGGGATTTGTTGAAATGAAGTAAAATGAAGGGGATATGGAGCTTCTAAATTCTTGAGAATATTTTTTGGAAGTAGGGAGGGATGTTAGGAAGTAGG
>APFE030834938.1:2294-59727 GCA_000404065.3 Pinus taeda
CTAGCATGGTAGTGGTCTCATGGTGCTCATGCTGATGAGAAGGACCACCCATCTCTAGCTCTGGCTCTGATAGTACCTGTGATGTGCTGAAGAAGTCACGGGAGATGAAGTCCTCCCAAGCAATTCCCTGCAATCCCAATTGATGATCTACCAAAATCCAGATAAGAGAAAAGTGATACACACTGTTCAACTGCTGCTGAGGGGTCTTATGTAGCATGAAGGTGTTCATCCTCTCTATGTTCCTGCATATGAAAAACGGGAGGTTCATCATCCTCACCCTGGTGAAGTGCATGAGCAACCAAATATGATAGGAATATAGTCGAGAGAACCTCCCCTCACAGGTGAAGTATTTCATGATCAATCTCATGAGTGGAGCATACTCATCCTTCTAGTATCTGAAGGGAAAGACTCTTGTGAGCTGACTCAAGAATCTGGCCTTGATGTAAGGCTCATAGTGTTGCCTATCCACCTTCTTCTTCTTATGCCACTGTTCTCCAACATTTGGTATATCTGTTGCCACTGATATAGCTTCGGGTGTCAATGTGAAAGTGACCCCGGCCAAGATAGACTGACCTCCATGGAGATGAAGCACAAATAGATGGGCGAACTCATGATGAACTCTAACATTTGCCACCCTTTGACAAAATTCAAAACATGCTAGGTGTTGGAAACATGACATGGCAAGAGGGCATGCTTGTAATTTAGTGAGGGTAGTGGGCTCATCCCTGACATGTTTGTCACTCTTGTGATGCCTCTTGGGAGCCTGCTCTTCTGAGGAAGAGTCACTTTGTGTTTCCATCTCATACTCTCACGAATGTTGTGATGTCATGATTGTAGTATGGACTATGATTAGGCTGCCCTTTGATGATGGTGTGAGGCTGGGTGCCTTTGTAATATCTGTTACCAAGGAGAACAATGGAACAGGGAGTTTTAGGAAGGGAGTGATGTAATGGGAATAGGGGTTATAGGGAGAAATTTGTTAGGGATATGGGAGGAGTTTGGGGTTTTTGAGAGGGTAGGAATTGGGGTTTCAACAAGGTAGGGGTTGGGGTGTCATGTTGACCAAATAGTGGAGCGATAGGGGAGAGGGTTTGGTAGTGTTTTAGGGCAGGGATTTTAGGAAAAATGAGAGAGGGAGGACGGGAAAAATGATAGGTGAGGGGAAGATGATGGGTGGAATGAAACCTTGGCACTAACAACACATTTTAACAACCCTAGCCATCATGGTTCTTGGTGATTTCTTATGGTTGATTTTATGTATTTGGTGGCATTCAAACATCTCTATAAACACCATATCATTGACAAAATTTAATGAGCAAGTGATGTTATAAGGCCTACCTCTCAATTTGATATGCTTCACCAAAATTTGGAAGTGATTGGGCACTTGTTTCAGCCCTTTGTCTGTGTGCGCCGCGCGCAAAGCTCAGTGCGCTGTGCCTTTGGAAAATTTCAACTGCGGGCAGGCTTTGTGTGCACCGCGCCCTCTGTGTGCGCCGCGCTCCTAGGTATATGCGCCGTGCAGCTTGAAACCGTCTCCAACTCCCTCAAACACTCACAATTGCACACTCATACCTTTGCAATGTTTCTCCAAGGCTTGTAATAGCACAATGCCTTTGATTTTGATGAAAACTTGTATATATAGCCTTGGGAGAGATGGGTTTAATTTTTGCTTCCTTGAAAACCCAATTTTCTAATGTTGTGTTTTGACACTTTTTCACTGACTTTAAAACACACTGATTTTCACTTTTCCTTTGAAAATTTTAGCTTAAATGACGAAATTTTCGGCACTCTTTGTAGGGATTGCACGACAGGACATTTGGCCACTGAAACCATGAATGCATCTGAATAAATCAACTGATGACTTTTTTGAAAATTTTGTCATAAATGACACTGTTTGACTTTTCTTCAAAACAGAGTTTTGAAGAAGAGTCAAAGTCTATCCACATGACGATGAAGCTCTCTGAACCATAACTGTGTAAGGGCCTCACTCTGGCCTGCATGGCTTTACTAGACATGTTCAAAGACCAAATTGATGCATTCCTAGACCTAAACATTGAAAATGATTTTTGTCCTTTAAAGGACCAGACCTTGACTGTCATGGACTATGATGATTATTGACAAAAGGCCTGAGCCAACAGGAGCCAGAGATGAGGGGGAATGACTACCATGACCTTCTCTGCCAGATTATGGCATGCCCCTAGCGGAATACAGCTCGGTGAATGGAGCGGGACACCTAAACATGAAATGCATAAAGAGTTTTGATCTCTGATGGAGGATTGACTAGACCGACTCTAACATTGGCTCCAATGGGGGATGGTAGCTCCTCGGAGGTGCTAAGAACAACAGATCTCTGGAAGAGATAGACAATGCCTTCATCCATTGGGCTATGGAGTCATCATTTCGATAAATAACACAGGACTCTGACTCATTTATGAAATAGAAATGACCAAAAACTGACTCAAACTTGACATTCAAACGACTTAAAGGCTAACTTAACCAATTCTAAAAAACTGAAATAAAATGGTATTTACAGTGATAGTGGAAGCAACGTTAATGACTTATAAATGGTAGTGCTTGAGCAGTCGACCATTTATCGGCCCTCTTGGACAATCTTCTCCATTCATTTCCTTTAGAAGAAAGGCATTCTGCCCCCGATATGCTGCAATCTTGAAAGGACCTTTCCAGAGGTTCTTGAACGTATCGTGCTTGCCTTTCTCCTCATTCCTTGCATCCCACTTTAGCACCACATCATCCACCTGAAATTTATCCACCTTTGCCTTTCTGTCATAAATTTTCTTGATTTTCTCTTGCAATTTGGATGTGTTCTTGAAAACTTCTTCTCTAGTCTGTTGCAAGTGGACCATTTGATTCAGCCTTCTCTGCATGGGATCTTCTTCACTGCCGGCCTCCTAAAGGAGTTTGACTACCGGGGTAGCGAGAGAGGCAGGAAGTACTGTATCAATTCCATAAATAAGCTCGAACGATGACGTACCTATGGATTTCTTCTTACTGACCCGATCTGCCCATAGTGAATTGACCAACCTCTTATGCCAGCTCTTCTTACTTATTTCCAGTAGATTCTTGATTATGTTGACCAATGATTTGTTTGAAGATTCCGCCAATCCATTGCCTTGCAGATGATACGCAATTGAGTGACCCAAAATGGTGTGATATTTATGACAAAACTCTACCATCCTTTTTTATTTGAAAGTTGTTGCGTTATCAGTGATTATCTTATTCGGACAACCAAAATGAGACAAGATGTTATTTTCAAGGAATTAAATGATTACTGCATATGTAGCTTACTGCATATGTAGCTTGTCTAGTGGGAATTGCCTCAATCCATTTCGTGAAATAATTTGTGGCTATGAGGATCCATCTATGCTGTCCAGAAGAGGCGGGATTAATTTCGCCAATGAAATCCAATCCCCATTGCTGGAAAGGAGCACTCACCTCTATGGGATTTAGTGGTAGAGGTTGTAACTTCCTCTTTCCTTCGAAAATATGACACTTATGACAGCACTTGACCATCTTATATACATCAGCAAACAATGTCGGCCAATAGTACCCTGCTCTCAAAATTTTGTTTGTTGTTGACTTCCAAAAAAGGTGACCACCACAGTCTCCTTGGTGGCAGTCCTCCATGACTTGCTTGGCTTCCTTTTCCACCAAACAATTTAACAAGACGCCACCGGGATCTTTCCAATACAGTGCCGAATTAAGAATGCAAAACTTGGCAGCCTTCAACTTGAGTGTTCTCGCTTTGCTTCTAGTCATGTCAGGTGGTGGTGACAAATTTTTGAGCACATATATGATATATGAATACCATGGAGAAAGAGCAAACATTTCAAATACCTGAATTGACGATTCTTCCTCATTCTCATCCGACAAAGCAGCGATCATATTTATGTCCAAGGCATGCAAGTTTGATTCAACCATTAGCTTCGCCAATCCCTGTCCTTTCACCAGCTTTGTGGGCTTTATTTCCACATCATATTCGAGCAAGGCTGCAATCCACTTGCCCCTTCTTCCTTCCAGATCGGTCTGCACTAAAACATCTTTTACAGCAGCGTTAGGAACATAGGCCAAAATGTGAGAATGTAGAATATACACCCAGAAATCTTTCAATGCCTTCACAAGTGCAAGGGCTTGCTTCTCAATGATGTTGTATTTTAAGGCTGCGTCTCTTATAGCTCTGCTGAAAAATGCAATGGGTCTTTCATGATCATCTCTCTTCTGCAATAACACCGCTGCCGTAGTATGCTTTGAAGCAAATGAAAACAATATCAAATCTTGAGTGTAGTCCGGGCTGACTGGAACTGGAGCTGAGGAAAGAGCCAATTTGACCAAATTGAAAGTTTTTACAACCTCCTCCATCCATTTCACTTGGTTGTCTTTCTTAAGCATGTTTGTCATCTCTCTTAGATGCTCAGCAAGATTGGGTACAAAGCGGCGTAGGAAATTCATCTTACCATTGAACGATTGTATCTCTATTTTATTTCGGGGCAGATCGATTTGTTGAATTGCTTTCACACGTGCTGGGTCAATACGGATGCCATCTTTTGAGATAATGTGCCCGAGTAGTTTTCCTTCTTCCATGGCGAACAAACTCTTCTTTGGATTCAGCGACAAGCCATATTTTCTGCACTTTAGGAAGACCGTTTTAAGATGGTGCATGTGCTCTTCATCATATTTGGAAAACACCGTCAAATCATCCAAATACGCCACCAAAAAGACATCCTTCTCATTTGCAAAAGCCAAGTCCATTGCCCGCTGAAATGTGGCACCCGCATTTTTCAAACCGAAAGGCATTTTAGCGTAATGAAAGGTTCCCCATGGAGTGGTGAACGTTGTCTTGTCTTGGTCATCCTCATGGACAGAAACTTGGTTATATCCAGAATAACCATCAAGCAGTGATATACGAGATGCTCCCACTACTCGCTGAAGTATATGGTCCATTTTGGGCAGTGGGTAGTTGTCCTTCAATGAAACTTTGTTGAGATTTCTGAAATCGATGCATAAGTGAATCTCACCTATCTTCTTCCTTACGGGCACCAAGTTAGAGATCCAATCTGAGAATCTGATTGGCACAATGATCCCTGATTTGTACAACCTGTTGATTTCCTTTTCAATAGATGGGAGCAACTTTGGATTTAGCCTTCTCAACTTCTGTCTGAATGGTTTTTGATTGGGCTTGATGGGTATAGTGTGCTGAATTATATTAGTATCATATGTCTTTAAGTCGAAATAGTCCCAGGCAAACACATCTGCAAATGAAGACATCAAACTGATATATTTGTCCTTGATCTTTGGCGGCAATGCTTTGGACAATTTTACCAATTTAGGATTTGCAGTTTTCCCGATATTGACCTCTTCCACACCCTTCTCTGTTGGCTGCAATGTTGGCTTGCGGGCTACATCATCTTGATCAAAGAGTTCTTCTAGAGGTATCAAGCCTTTGGGAATAACGTTGTTCTTCAGTTGCAATACATCCATTTCATTAATCTGCATCTCATCTGTACCATTACCTTTACCATAGTCATTTTCTTCATCAATTGAGGTGTCTTTGAACTTGCCTTTGTTTTGCAGAAAATCATCACTCTCCTCATCATCTTGGAACGCTTGCCAATATCTCTGATTGTCTGGAATGGTTGGATGATGCTTGACATGAATTTCGAATTTGTTGCTAGAGTTCATTGGGATCTTCAAACTACTTGCTGCCTTGGCAAGAACATCAGCAATACTATTTTTTATTTGAGGCACACATGTCAAGGTGTATTCTGAAAATAATTTTAAAATGTCTAAGACTGCATTACGGTAAGCCCACATCCTAGGATGCTTTTCTTGATATTCGCCTCTGATCTGCTTGATAACCAATTCGGAGTCGCCATATATTGAAATCCTCTTAGCATTCAACTTTCTTAGAATCTTTAGGCCAACAATCAGAGCTTCATACTCAGCTTCATTATTTGAACACTCAAAATCCAACTTGTAAGAGCATACCCACACGTTACTAGGGACTTTGTTTTGGGCGAAGAAAGGATTGCGTACCCAAATTCCAATTCCAACGCCATCATTTCCCACTGCTCCATCGAAATCCATGGTCCACAAACCTTCTTCCTCCTCTTGCAAGTGCTGGAAATCTATTTGTTGTGCCTTGTTTGCTTGTTGTCCATTGCTTTCAGCGGATTTCCCAACAGTGTTCTATTGTTCTTGTTCTTCTTTCTTCAAAACTTCTCTGAAATTCTCTTGTTATTTCCGGAATATCATCTGCTTCTACCAACTAAATATCTATATCATTTAAACTATCTGAATACAAAACAAAAGACTCTAAATCTGTATGTACATAGCTAATTGGATGATTTATTGGTTTCTCCTTGCTTGTGATCATGTACTTCATTTTTTGTTCCCGATACAATTTCCTCATTTGTCCAAACACTGGAATCGTTGCATAGGAGAAATCTAGATGTAGTGTCCCTTTCAGTTTTTCCACCCAAGACCTGGAAAGAAGCATGCCAAATCTTGGAGGGATGTCCGCTACCACAACATCCATAAAAACATTCTTCATTGGAAGCTGATCCAAACTCATAACCAAGTCTTTGATGAGACCTATACATCTTACTCTGCTGGAATCAAATGAATCGAGATCATGATATTTCCGGGTGATGTCCAGACCAAGCTTATCCATGATTGCCTTGGGCATGAGATTGTGAGAGGATCTAGAATTGAACACGGTGTTATGTAACACAAAATCATGAAACCTTAAACTGATGTAAAAAGGTGGCACATCACTATCGAGAGACTCGCCATTTGATGTTGGCCCAAAAATCATCTCAAGTTGACCATCTTCGACATTCACCATGTCGGACATCGGGTCCAAATTCAACATTTTAGATACTTGTCTTTTATAACTGTTGTTTGTCAATACTTCAGTCAAGGGGATGGATATATTCAATTTAGCAATATCATTCTCTAAATTGAAAGTGGGAATATTTTCTACCTCTTTGATTGGGACTTCTTTCCTTTCTTTTTCTTTTGATGCAACTTGTTGATGTGATTGTTCTGCTGATGGTGATTTCCTGCTCTCTGGATCAACCACCTCCTTTCCTTTCCTTTGTGTGGCTGCTGAGTCATTCTTTGATGCTTCAACATCCTTCTTTTTCTGAATGGGTCTGACCGGCACATCTCTGTTTCTAAGTGAGTATCGCTGCTGTTGGGCGAACAAAGCATTCATGTAGCCTCTTTGGTATTCATTTGATTCTTCCTCCAAGATGGTGTCGCTTGCTAGAATGAAATCTACGTCTTTGTGTGTAGCTGAACTCTTTGCATACTCTTCCTCCTCAGTGAGATAAATAGGCAAATCATCATGAGTAAAGAGGTGATTTTCTTCGCCTATTACATTCCCGTCCTCATCCGATTCTGGTCCATGCGCAATATTTTGCTGCAAAGGTGTCTATACTGGCTGTTGTGCAATCTGCTCTTGGGCTCGTTGTTCTCTCTGTCTTATTCTATACTGTGGTTGTTGCTGCCCACGAAAGTTAGGATTTCTAATTGTGGCTCCGATTTGTCAAGTTTCACTCTTTCAAGCATATGCTCTACCTTCCGAAGTAGCTGATCTACTGAGGAAGGTTCTTCCTTTGTAATGATCTTCTTCTCTGCTTTTTCTCTAGCTCTCTTGGTTAGCAGATTTGCTTCAACGCTGACCGCAATCTTCTGCATGTCTTCCATTGTGGCCGGTTCTCTTTCTCTCAATTGATAAGCCATGTCAGCATCAAAACCATCCGGGAACTTCAACATGGCTAGTCCCACAGGTGGCCTTAGATTATCTAGAATTTCATTATAAACTATATTTAATCTAATGCAACAATCTTGGACCGACTCACCTGCGTTTCTCTTGATTTGCTCATATTCGGCCAGAATTTGAAGAGGATTCTTTTTCACTTCCCATCGGTTTAAAAATTGTCTTTGTAGGTCAACCAAGGTAGCGATACGTGCAGCTCGCAAACCTCTGAACCATTTCCTCACTTCACCTACAAATGTATGTACAAAAAGTCTCATTGCCACATTCTCCACATCGATGTCATGAAATTCATAGAAGTCTGCCATTTTGTCCACATGTTGCTGAGCAGTAATGCCATTAGGAGTTCCATAAAAAAAAGGGATTTTGCTTTGGTAATCTACGAGCATATCATCTAAAACTTGAGGCAAGACAAGAGGTGCAAAACGGGCAGCCATCACTCTTGGTGGATTTGTCCTCAGAGGTGTTGTAGGAGTGTGCACAGTTTTTAAAGGGCTAGAAATTTGAGTTTGAAGCTGAGCTACTATGTAGTTACCAATCGACCGGTTAGCCCTTTCCGTCTCCAAGTCTACAAGAAACTGTGGATTGTGGAAAGTAGAGTCAACCGCTCTTTCGGACTTGGTTTCGAGAAACGATAATTCAAACTGCTCATCAAACTCTAGCTCTTCAATATACTCAAAAATGTCCGGGCATGAATGGGATTTGAGCACAGGCGATATAGAGCTTTCTTGACGACGAATTCTTGAAATCAAATTTGGATTTTTGTAAATGTGCGGAGGGTCGGGATCTGGATTAGCTCTGGTGTATCTTCTAGAAGCCAACGTGCTATTGAGAAAAACCAAAGGACACAACCAACTTTACTCAGCCTATCAAATCCTAAACTTATCATCCAAAATCTTAGAATCATTAAGAAAAAAGGGGATTGATTTCGTTCCCCAACGAATTCGCCACTATGTTAGCACCTAAATCCGCCTTAGGCTGAAAGAAGGCAAAATTCAGGGTAACCACAAACCAAGCTCAGTCTGGTAGCTAGCCCTACCAGAACAGGAGAGGGCTCTCTCCGAGTCACACTCAGTGAATAAATAAACGAAAAGTCCTGAGATGACTTACAGTGAACTATTTATCTTAGGCCAGTAAGTGAAAATGAATATAAGAAGTGATTTTTATGAATGAATGTGTTTCTGGGATGGTATGGGACCAATGGACCTCAATGAACAGAGAACTTAATACAAAGGCACGGATTACTTCGTGAGGCAAGATAGGCGGAAAGCCTAGAAATTTAGTTTAAGATAGTGCAGAATGGAGATATTGATTAAGAGGGTGAAAAGGGCATGGACAACATGAATCCTTTTCAACAGAAGAATGAACACTGAACATGAAATTTTCCCACAGGCATAGCAATAAAATTGAATTCTACCTTAGATAACTTAGAAAATTTCACTGGAAATGAATATGAAATGAACTATGAAACATGACAAGATACATATGAAACATAAGAGACACATTTTCTACACTCACAACCACATGAATCTCATGAAACAGAGCCACTGCCTTTCATTAATCCTCTGTAAAAATTATACAATGCAGAAACAGAGTTTCTCTCCCACAGTCTCCTAAAAGTTACAAGCCAACCAACCTTTTGCAAATGGTTTGCATACAATATATAGAATGTGCCATGAAGAGATAGAACACCCAAGGGTTGGGGAGTTACTCGAATCATTACAAAATGAAGGTGGAGAGCCAAACATCAGCTACAGGTGCAGCACCACAAACATGACAAATGGCTTGGGTAACCCTTTACCTTCCTTTACCACTTGGATAGATGCCCATCTGGAGTGAAAATACCTTAAATGCCACCTTTGGTGCCAAAAAAGTGAAGTGTAGATGAGTGGGCCCACTTAGAAAAGTCGCGAAATGAAATTTCGCGAAACAGAGGCAATTTGGGCCTTTTTTTCCTATATGTGTTGCGCCCTTTTCTGTATGCATCACGCCACTTTGAGGCCAGTTTTGAGGCACTTATAGGAGTCCAAAATGTGCCCAAGTGTTCTTGTTGGAAATCTTGTCCTGTCTACTTTCCAAACCAAGTGGAATTTTTTAATTTGGAGCTCATTTTCCCCTCCAAATATTCATTCTCCCAAGACTACTTCCTGTGTGTCAAAATAGGGGCAGCGAGGCCATGTTTTGGGTGTTTTTAACCTCCTGGAGACTCAAATCATGCCCAAATGTCTTTCCCGATTGCTAGTAGTTGTGATTTTGCATGCTGAATCCAAAAATTCAAACCATTTCTCATTTGAATCTCCCAATACTATGCGTCGCGCCGATGCCGCAACGCGTATAGAGAAAAAACCTGTGTTTGTGACAAAAAATTCCCATGTGACAAAAATTGTCCCAAATTTCTTGAAATTTGGGCTGGAGGTTCTCTAAGAGGCACTATGTTGGACCACAGAAGCTTCAGCCAAGATTCGAAGCTGATCTTGGCTCTTTTGCCTCTTTTGTTGCTTTGCTCAGTTTGGCCTTCAAGCTCCTTATCCGGGCCTTTGCACTCATGTTATGTGCCCTGTAATGACAAGCCATCCTCCTCAATATGGTTTTGTCTCTTTTGGCCTTCTCCGACAGTCTCTCCAGGTGTAGATTGACCGACTCTAACCAAGACTCATGGTCGTTGTTAATCTCTTGCTCCAAGGTAGTGAGCTCGATCCTCCTCTACTAGGCAGCTTGTCGATTCTCACGGATGCTTTGCAGCTCCATGATTTCCTGTTGGTCCTCAAGCTGCTTGTTCCTTTGCTCCAGATACTTGATGATCCATCGGGCCCTCTCCACATTGAGTATCAAGTCTTGGATCTCTGTGCCCTGCTCCTAAATGGTCATCTAAGTTTGGCATTTTCTGCCTCTGCCTCATCATCCTGAATGAGAATGACATCGGTCTCCTGTACACTGAAGGCCCCTCATCATGCACGGGCTTCTTGCCCTTGTCCAGTACCTGTGTCGCTGATGCCGGAAGCAAGGCCCCTTCCACCCTGGGTGGAGATAACACTCACTTTGCTGCCGCAAACAAGTGCCTACTGCCTCTTTGATATGTAACAAAAACCGGCATGGTAGTGGTCTCATAGTGCTCATGCTGATGAGAAGGACCACCCATCTCTAGCTCTGGCTTTGATAGTACCTATGATGTGCTGAAGAAGTCACGGGAGATGAAGTCCTCCCAAGCAATGCCCTGCAATCCCAACTGATGATCTACCAAAATCTGGATAAGAGCAAAGTGATACACACTGTTCCGCTGCTGCTGAGGGGTCTTATGCAGCATGAAGGTGTTCATCCTCTCTATGTTCCTGCATATGAAAAATGAGAGGTTCATCATCCTCACCCTGGTGAAGTGCACGAGCAACCGGATATGATAGGGATATAGTCGAGAGAACCTCCCCTCACAGCTGAAGTATTTCATGATCAATCTCATGAGTGGAGCATACTCATCCTTCAAGTATCTGAAGGGAAAGACTCTTGTGAGCCGACTCAAGAATCTGGCCTTGATGTAAGGCTCATAGTGTTTCCTATCCACCTTCTTCTTCTTATGCCACTATTCTCCAACATTTGGTATACCTGTTGCCATTGATATAGCTTCGGGTGTCAATGTGAAAGTGACCCCGGCCAAGATAGACTAACCTCCATGGAGATGAAGCACAAATAGACGGGCGAACTCATGATGAACTCTAACATTTGCCACCCTTTGACAAAATTCAAAAAATGCTAGGTGTTGGAAATATGACATGGCAAGAGGGAATTCTTGTAGTTCAGTGAGGATAGTGGGCTCATCCCTGACATGTTTGCCACTCTTGTGATGCCTCCTGGGAGCCTGCTCTTCTGAGGAAGAGTCACTTTATGTTTCCATCTCATACTTTGACGAATGATGTGATGTCATGACTGTAGTATGGACTGTGATTAGGCTGCCCTTTGATGATGGTGTGAGGCTGGGTGCCTTTGTAATATCTGTTACCAAGGGGAACAATGAAATAGGGAGTATTAGGAAGGGAGTGATGTAATGGGAATGGTTATGGTGAGGAAATTTGTTTTGGGATATGGGGAGTTTGGTGTTTTTTAGAGGTTAGGGTTTGGGTTTCAACAAGGTAGGGTTTGGGGTGTCATGTTGACCAAATAGTGGAGGGATAGGGGAGAGGGTTTGGTAGTAGTTTAGGGCAGGGATTTTAGGAAAAATGAGAGAGGTAGGATGGTAAAAATGATAGGTGAGGGGAAGATGATGGGTGGAATGAAACCTTGGCAATAACAACACATTTTAACAACCCTAGCCATCATGGTTCTTGGTGATTTCTTATGGTTGATTTTATGCATTTGGTGGCATTCAAACATATCTATAAACACCATATGATTGAAAAAATTTGATGAGCAAGTGATGTTATATGGCCTACCTCTCAATTTCATAGGCTTCACCAAAATTTGGAAGTGATTGGGCACTTGTTTCGGCCCTTTGTCTGTGTGCGCCATAGGCAAAGCCCAGTGCGCCGCGCCCTGGGTATGCGCTGTGCCTTTGGAAAATTTCAACTACGGGCAAGCTATGTGTGCGCCGCACTCCTAGGTCTATGCGTTGCGCCGCTTGAAACCGCCTCCAACTCCCTCAAACACTCACAATTGCACACTTATACCTTTGCAACATTTCTCTAAGGCTTGTAATAGCACAATGCCTTTGATTTTGATGAAAAATTGTATATATAGCCTTGGGAGAGATGGGTTTAATTTTTGCTTCCTTGAAAACCTAATTTTCTAATGATGTGTTTTGACACTTTTTCACTGACTTTAAAACACACTGATTTTCACTTTTCCTTTGAAATTTTAGCTCAAATGATGAAATTTTCGGCACTCTTTGCAGGGATTGCATGACAGGACATTTGGCCACTGAAACCATGACTACATCTGAAGAAATCAACTAGCGACTTTTTTGAAAATTTTGTCATAAATGACACTGTTTGACTTTTCTTCAAAACAGAGTTTTGAAGAAGAGTCGAAGTCTATCCACATGACGATGAAGCTCTCTGAACCATAACTGTGTAAGGGCCTCACTTTGGCCTGCATGGCTTTACTGAACATGTTCAAAGACCAAGTTGATGCATCCCTAGACCTAAACATTGAAAATGACTTTTGTCGTTTAAAGGACTAGACCTTGATTGTCATGGATTATGATGATTGTTGAGAAAAGACCTGAGCCAGCAGGAGCCAGACATGAGGGGGAATGACTACCATGACCTTCTCCGTCAGATTATGGCACGCCCCTAGCGGAATACAGCTGGGTGAATGGAGCGGGACACCTAAACATGAAATGCATAAAGAGTTTGGATCTCCGACAGAGGACTGACCAGACCGACTCCAACAATACTGAACATATTTCTACTTGTATGATAATACAGAGTTGGGGTTTTAGGCTAAGGATTTCCCCGGGTTATTTCTTCTATGTTATGAGTGATTGATTTCTTCTTATTAGTTATATGTGTTCTATTGATGTTGCTCATATTCAATTAAGCTTCCGCATAATTGTTTGTAGAAGTAGATCAAGTATTTTGCTTTAGTATATTTCATTATCAGGTGATCTACAGGGCGAAATTTCTACACAAAGGGGGAGTTTAATCAAAGAATTCAACATGTGCCTAGGGGGAGCATGATCAATGTTCACATTCAGCTATTCAAATATGAAAGTCTTCATTTTGGTCAGCCCTTTACCCTTGATATCAAAGCGGGAGAGTATCTTGGTCTGCCCTTTTCCCTTGATGTCAAAGGGGGAGAGTATTTTGGTGTTGCTTGTTATCGCTAACAGTTTATACAACTTGCAATAATCAACACGAACATGCTTGCCATTAAGTCCAAAGGGGGGGATTGTTGGCATTATGATACATATGTTGTACTTGACGGAAACCCACTTATAGCAGAAGACCTCACTTGTATATTGTAACTAGATGAATCTATAGGATAGATATCAAATGTGACAGAATGCATGGCAGTCGTGTTTACATATTTGACAAAATGCAGGGAAATTCCAAGGAATCAGTTCAAAAGTAATGTACAATGGAAAATCACATTATAATAGGTCTATTAAGAGGGAGCAAAGTATTGGTACAAAATAATAGGATGAAGGAACAAAGGACTACAGATCAGAATCAAGAAGTTGAAGAAAAATGACATTTTCAAGTAGGTTAAGTTGTATATGCGGGTCCAATGTACAAAAAGAGCATGTACAGATGAATTCACTATACAAAAAGAGTGTATACATATGCACACATTTTCATAGAAGAAAAATCACGTATGGGATGAAAAATTAAGAAAATTAAGGTGAAAGAATGCCAAGGGTCAATACCATGGTATTAGCCCACAAAATTGAGTGGAGTAACGGTTATTTGATCCCGTCTAAGAATACCACAGGCTTTAAGTGTTGTTTTGATCTGAGGTATTGAGAAAGGCTAAAACTATATAAGGAGGAGAAGGTCAAATGGCTAAACACAAAAGTAATGAATATCTTATGAAGTGTTAGACCAAACACAAATATGCATGTTATGGGTTTCTTATGCTTTTCTTGATCTGAACTAAGTATGCACCTCCGTGTTTGATGATGGATGAGATCTAATGATGGATCTGGATCATAATGACTTATCATTATGTGATCTGATAATGGATAGGTTAGATTTGATTCATAACACATGTTTTATCCTTTATATATGATGATCTGGGCATGTCTGAGGTCTGGAATTGTAGTGAAGTTATAAGTAAGTATTTGAAGATCTATACGTTGGTTTGCTTTGGTGAAGGTGCGTATACACACTGGTTCGACTCTTCCAAGTTGTGTATGAAAAATAAAAGCTTGACGTTCAGGGGTGACTGATCTATCAGATCAATGTTGTTGTTTTACTGCTGTTTTTCACTGATGTCTTCTTAGTAGAACTAAATGTATAAGGAAATTGAGTCTGATTGATTGATTGATTAAGAAAGAAGGGTGATCCCTGTTGCTATCTGTTTAAAACTCTGTAATATGATAGTATATCTTCAGAATGTCACTGATTGATATAGTTTGTGGTTCAAAGGTTTTATGATTCAGTATATTTAGAGGTATACACAAGTTGGGCTAAAGGAAGTAGCGTATACACGCAGGTTGGCTTCATTGAAGGAGCGTATACATTCTAACACATGACTTGTGAGGTTACAGTTGGTTCTGGTTGTTGATGCAGTGTTCTGGGTTCAGATCTGTGTATTAAGTTTGAATGAATGGTTGATTCAGTTGTGTCAGAGGTTTAGTGATTATTTGATTCAGTATGTCATAGGTTTCAATGATTGTATGATTCAGTATGTCAGAGGTTTCAGTGATTGTATGATTCAGTATGTCAGAGGTTTCAGTTATTGTTTGATTTAGTATGTCATAAGTTTCAGTGATTGATTGATTCAATTATGGTTGATTCAGAGATTGATGATTGGTTTCAGTTATGTCAGAGATTGATGATTGAGTTTCAATGATTGGTTTTGATGGTTGTATTGCAGTGGTGATTGATCTTGAGCTTCAATGTTACAATTATTGGTTTTGATGGTTGTATTGTAGTGGTGATTGATTTCAAGCTTCAATGTCAC
This sequence comes from Pinus taeda, assembly GCA_000404065.3. Lineage (NCBI taxonomy): Eukaryota > Viridiplantae > Streptophyta > Pinopsida > Pinales > Pinaceae > Pinus > Pinus taeda. Next base: position 17,707 of record APFE030834938.1, read on the forward strand.
TAATGGGTCTAGTGTGAAAATTTGATGAGACATGGCCTTCATATTGTAGTATTGCGTACCAGGAGTATCCAGTGTGAAAATTTATGAAACGTGGTCCCTGGAGGATACTGAGGGTTGGAGCCTTTAGTGTGGATGTTGAAGCTTCCTGCCAGTAGTGGCTAGTGATTTGATCAGGGGGTTGGAGCTCCCTTCCAATAGCAGCTGGAGAACGAGTGAATGTTGAAGCCTTCTCTATGTTGGAGCCTACATCCTAGTAAACATATCAGGTAGTACAAGAACTAAGGAATTTTAGCTCACTTCGAGTAGAAGTTGGAGAACAAGAGAAGGTTGCAGCCTTCTGTAGGTGAGTGCTTTCATACCGATATGAGCTTGCACTAGTACAAGATTGTAAACAGATTATTCTTTATATTAAAATAAGGTAAAAACAATAACAACAAGTAGTTTTTCTCTCGCATTGGGTTTACACCTTAAATTTTAGTGTTCATGTGTGTTTCTTATGTGTGATGGTTTATTCTATTATTATTTCACATGGTTAATTTTTAATGTTTAAATAAAGTATTGATGCACTAATTAAAGATCGGCATATGATGAATTAACTGAATCATAAGTTCACTAGATATATGTCGGTTGCCTTAAGAACAATTGCGTGCACATGTGAGTTCCCTTCACTGAAGTAGCATATGTAAATCTGATTATGGAAATGAAAAAGTTATTGATTTGTAAATATTGATTCACCACCCCACCCCCCCCCTCTTAGTATTATTCCCAACACTTACCTTCTAGCAGAGGTTATAACAAAGGTTTTTAGTGTTATGAAATTGACAAAAATTGTAAAAGAAAAATCAGTTGAAACATCTGTTTGCAATAGCAGATGTTTTAGTAGAGATTATAACAAAAATTCATCACAACTAAAAAATATGCGTGACCAGAGGTTTTAGCAGATGTTTTTCTAATAGTGACTTCATGAAACAAGTAGCCCTAGTGCACTACATATATAAAAGCACTAGGTCTGCATACATAACTAAAAGCACTAAGGCGTTGAATGAAAATAAAACTGGTGCCTAAAATGTATACTTCCCCGATGCATATATATCAAAAAATTCCCTAGAGCGTTCTTTTAAGGAATGGTACTGGGGCAAGAAAAAAAATTTGCATACTCAATGCTTTTATTTAAACTCATAGTGTTGATGCGTATGATATGTATAAACACAGCGGTGCAATAAGCATATAAAACATCCGGTATTGTTAATTTTAATAATGCATCAAGGATAGAAATAAAATTTTGTAGCACTAGGGCGTTAGTTATATGAAAGCTCTGGTGCTTTAAGAATTAGAATGCATTAGGGCATTAATTGCAAACAATACTGGTGCTTAAAGAACTAAACGCCCCGGTTCTATCGTTTTCCAAAAAGGCACCAGTCATGCAAAAAATATGCCGCAACAATGCTTTTACATAACATAATGCATCGATGTGTGATTTTGTTATGGATGCATTGGTTTTTTTATGATATTTTCTCATTTTTGGAAACATCGACCTGTGACAATGCAATTATTATAATTTTTTAAATCTCTTATTCATCGAAAAATCAACATATATCTTATCAAAATATTCATATAAATTAAAATTTGATTAGTGCATTTGTATATGGTGTTTGGATTAATTTGTTATATTATCATATGTCACATCTCTTCATTATAATATTTAATCATCCATATATTTAATCAGTGGTGTAATATTTCGCTGCGACATTGGATAACACAATATAATAAATTAAAATTTATTTTATTATATATTAATAAGAGGCTCTTTGTCATACAAAATTGGATTGTTATTGTAACCCCTTATCTTTCAATTGGGACACTATGTCCATTACATTAAACAAAATCTTTGATTCTCACAGACAATTATTTCAAAAACTACAACATGTTGCATTTAAATGCAATAGATCATCATTCTTCGTTGGACCTTTTGTAAGTTCTCGAGCTACTTCCATGACTTGGGTTATTTGGATGAATGTTTTGTTGATTTCATTGATTGTTTTCATATTATTGATCTTGTTCCATCTGCAAACATAAAAATAAAGTGTAAATAGTGTATCTACATTGGTGAGAATAATGAAAAATAAATATACATCAATTTAAATCAAATAGAAATGTACCATAACAAAAGGTGACCCATAAATTCTACACATGGTTTCAAAACCAATTCTCATGTCTTGTTGCAACAACTCGTCTGTTGGCGTAGTTCCATACTTTGTTTCCTGCATGTTTTAAACCCCATTAAAAATCATGATTTAATATAAAGGTTTTTTTCATTCTATTAATTATAAATTTAGATATGTAAAACACCATAGATACATATAAATTCCACAATTAATTTTTTTATATGCCAACTTGTACTCACAACCCATATTTAATCCAATGTTAATAACTTCTTCCGATGGATCTTCTTTGTATGTTAGCACATATTTGAAGATATTCAAGGATGGTTGTTGTAAAAAAAATTAAAATATACAAAAATGAAACCTTGAGTTATTATAAGGAAATATTAACAATTATTCACAAAATTTGATATCAACCCTTTTCTTCTTTGTCGTCTTGTTTTATGTGCTGAATAAGTTCCATTTTGTTTTATTTTCTACAAGAAAACACTTGAAAATTAATATTTAATGCTAAATTGTTTTTTATATATCTAAAAATTCAATCATGATTACATACATTTGTAACACGTTGTTGTTGAGATGGCTCCTCCTGTAGTGCAATTATGTCTATTTCTTTGACCATCTCCTTGTACACTTTTTGGACGTTTTATTTGGATTTTTCACATATCAGCTCGTTCATCCTTTGAGATTTTCATAGTATTCCTAAAAAAAGTAATAAACTATTTTTGTATTGATATATAAAATTTAATACAACAAAATTGATATTAATAAATGAATGGTATGTAGGAATATATAAATATAATTCTCAAAAATCATTTTAATTAGGAATATTACCTTTTGAATGATTTTGTTGTTGTTGTTGTATGCTTTTTCTATTGCAAGTTTGATATATCTCATTAACCATTGCTCTGGAAACACTTCCTGTAGTTTAAATATAATTTGGTTCTTGGAATCATTGGATTGATTTTTGTATTGTAAGTGGAAAGTAGATATATAAGTTCGTTCCACTATATCCCTCATAGTTTTGTAAAAAACATTCTCCCTTTCATTAACCTCCAATGCCACTCTATATGAGCTAAGGACCAATTCATCGTCATTTACATGTTCTATAATTTTTATTTTCTTAGAATGACACTGATCTTTTCCTTCGTTTTTGCTCCTTTTAGAACATTAAGCATATATGAATTAATAGATTATTTGAAACATGTTATATAATATTATTAAGTATATTATTAATGAAAATGATAAAAAAGAAAAATAAAACTCATATTGAATATTATTTTTTCATTCACCTGATTCTTCCTTTTGTAACTTTTATATCACGATTTTATGCTCTTCTGCACTTAGATTAGAAATAATTTTATTGACCTTCTTCATTTTGTGGTCTACATGACACACACTAATCAATACATATTAGTTAAACTTACATATAGTTCAAACATATTAATTTTGTAAAGTTTACAAAAAACTTGCCTTCTTTGCTTTTTTTGATGTGCTATCTTTGTGTTGATCAATATTTTTGTTACTTGACACCTTCTTAGACATTTTTTTCATTATAAATATACAACCTATACCATTCAATATAGAATCCATTAAATATATTTTATACATAAATCAAATATTTTTCATCCAAAAAGAGTTTTAGTAGCCATGTGTTTATTTAAATCAGTGCATCGATGTGTTTAAGCCAATAAACACAATGTGTGTTTAATCGTTCAGCACCATTCGCGAAAAATAAAATTTTAAATTATTTTAGATTATGATGGTGCGAGTTGTAACGATAAAAGGCACCACAATGAATTAACAATGCTATTTGGCATAGGCATGCTGATGCATTATATTACATTAGGAACACTGATAAATGGAGTGGACAGAGTCGAACGAGTTTTAATACACTGGTGCATTGTATGATACAGGTCTCACCAGTGCATTATATTACATTAATGCACCACATAACTTATTTCGTTTAAAAAAAACAGAAAAGGCCGACAAAGCTTGGATCTAATTCAATAAGTGATTCCCCTACTTTACATGTCAAACACCCTATTCTAGTAAGTACATAAACCCATGAAATCTAAAATACCTAAGTGAAAGACCTTAATTGTGAATTGGTAGAGGGAGTTAAACCCTAAGGTGAAATTTTGCAGTCACATAAGCAAGGGTTTAAGGTAATTATTGAATGTTTTTATTTTTATTTTTTTGAATTTTAATTAAATCTAAATAGAAACAAAGATCATTAAAAAATAATAGTAAAATCAATAGTAGTTTTTTTTTTTGAATAAATCTAACAGAAATTGTAAAAATTTTTAACAATAAAATCACTAGTAAAATTTTATTTTATTTTTCTATCTAGTGTTTTGAGTGAATCACCATACCTTTCAAATTATGATATTTTTGCATTTTCAATTTTTTTTGGTTCGCTACAGTGCTCCCAATATGTCTCTCTTGCAAATGTTCTCTCTTTTAATTAAACCCTAACAAAAATTGTAAATTTTTTTATTAGTAAAATCAACAATAAAAATTTAAATTTTTACTATGCAGGGTTTTGAGTGAATTCCCATACCTTTCAACTTCTTATCTTCTGAATAGTTCTGATGGTTCAAAGTATTATGCTACTACACAATGCTCCTCGTATGTCTCTCTTGCAAATTACTCACTTGAAATTTTGGGAAAAATAATGAAATAGTGAATAAGTTTTTATTATTTAAAAGGCTATATGAGATTAGATTTCAAAAAAATCAATTACCACTCATTTTTCATTTAAAAAAAAAAAAAATAGAAAGTCCATGGGGTTTTGGATAGATGCGATCGGGTGCTCTGTTAAGGCACTCCTTGATGTGAAGTCACCAGTTCAATTCCTCGTCCCTATTTGGGTGATATATTGGACATGTTGAAGATATAGTATTGGCAAGCTTACAAAAAAAAAAATCTGCCTAGGGTAGCTCAATTGGCAATGGCCGTGGAACTGAAGTCTCAGTGAATTGGAAGTCTTGGGTTGCAATATTTTTCTATCCCCCCTGATCGGGTGAAAATTTGGACATGATGAATATGTATTCCTACCAAGCCTACAAAAAAAGGAAAGAAAACAGAAGAAAAAACGTGTTTGTTTTCACTTAATCCGAACATCAGTGCATTCAATAGTAAATAGTTGTAATGTCCCTTCCTAAATTAATTTATCCCACGTTCATTTTTATAGAATTTTGATATTTTTGGTGACCATAGCACCCACAAAATTTTGAAGAAAACTTAGGAGAAAAATGAGAGGCCGAAATATTTGGTTAGTGGAGCATGGGGGTCACATGTACAAGTAGAAAACAGACTTGCCAAGGGAGAAGTTCGAATAGACAAGGAAGGGAGGTCTAAAATCTATATGGAGGGGCTCACGTGGGGAAAATAAGCTCACTAATTTTAAATAGGAGAAGCTCAACCTCATTTGGGGTCTTTTGCCAATTGAACTCACTCTTGTTGCTCAAGCTACTTAGCCTGGTCATTCGCTGTTTAGCATCGAGTTTTTGAAGCTGATAACTCACCCTTTATTTGGGGGACTTTGAGTGCCACCCTAGGGAGGTCAAATGGTACCAATTTGGAGAATATATGGAAGGGATTCATAGCTTATCACTCATCTATTTCGTCAGCTAGTGCATGTTCGAGGAGGATGCATGAAGGGAATACATTGGTGTCATTTCAGGGATCTTTTGGGTAGCAATTGCTTAGAGAATTTTCGTATAGAAGCTTCAAAGGGATATCAGAATTTTGGAGGAGTTTTGGAGTAGGAGGTTTCTGCTTGAAATTAGCATGAATTGGATCATCCAGGGCCAGCACAGAAGCCTCTCACTGGGCACACGTGGGAGCTTGTGGGACGAGTTGTGGAGATGGAGTTTTCTGGGGGAAATAAGGAGAACCTTAGGGGAGTGTAACTCAACCTTTTTGGAGTGATTTAGGGGGATTTCTATGGGATTTACAAGAAGGATGTATTCCCCTACAGCTAGAGGAGGACTTGGTATTTCGGGGCTGAATTTCGGAGGTCAAAACCAGACCAAACCCTTTCTGTGTTTTGGTGGGTTATTTGTGACGAGCTTGGAGTTAATTTTGCAGAATTTTCTAAGCACCGGAGGTGGGGTTTTCAACGACTTCTTTCTAGCAGACAATGCAATTTTCTGGGGTAACACAAGGCATCATTGGATCAACTAATTTTATTCTCAGGGCTTGTTATTTTATCACCCGTGTTTTGTCATGCTTGCCATTGAGGCAAGCCCAGGTGTACTCGTTCCACACTATTGTACTATTGCTCCAATTTCTTAATAAAATGGCTCAACTGGTTATCACTTCTGGAGTTTGTATGGGTGTTTAGTGAGTGTTTAAAATTTATGGTTTTCTTTGCATATCACTATTTTTCCCTATTTAAGAACATTACAATAGCACTAGTGTTTTTATAAGTAAATTGCACCGAAATTAAGGGACGCCAAAATTTTTAAACGCACTGACATGATATATATATATATCTATATATATCATATATATATATATATATATATAATATATATATATATATATATATATATATATATATATATATATATATATATATATTTGAAATCCTAAAACTCTGTGATTAATATTTTAACGTAAAGGTGCAATTTGTATTTAAATGCATCAATGTTTTAATTGTTATAAGATCACCAACATGGTAGAATTCATTTTTATTTTCAAAAATCCCAGAAACAGGTGCATATCAATGTTGTTTTTATTCAAACATATCGGTGCAGTTTTGTATAAGAGCATCGATATGATAACATTATTTTATTTTGAAATGTTAGAAACCAGTGCATGTTTAATTGAATGCCCCAATGCTATTATTATTTAAATGCATCAGTGTAATTCATTCTGATAAGCGCACCAATAGGGTTTAAAAGCTATATGAAATTTCATTTTCACATAAAATGACATATTAATCTCAAAATATCCTTTAGGATGCATCCACATGAATTACAATAGTTCATAGTATACATTTTCTGCTTAAAGTTGCCTTGTTCTTGAAAAATGGTTTGAAAACTATATTGAAATTCAGATTGTTGTTATATGGTTATCAAAATTAATTTTAGATATGTACACAAAATTTTATTATGATTTTGATCAAATGCAAGGACAAAATATCAATAATATCAAATATTCAATTATTTAAATTCGATCTTGTTCCATATTGTTGATAAAAGTACTTCGTGGAGTTCTCACTTTCCATCTCCAGTAAGTTAAAATTTTATTTATATTTTGATTATCTAATTGATTTTTTTTAATCCATTTCAATTTGAATAAAAATATATCCAAATTTGCAGGATCCTAATTTAGAATCAAGTTCAGATGAAAAAAATATTCCTCCATTTCAAAAACGTCGGAAGCTCTTATTAGGAGAAACATATCGCAAGCAGTTGGTAGATGAAAATGGAAAACCTCTTCACCTTATGAATTCGAACATGGAATCTTCCAACCACAATCATGGATCAATGATAGTAATAATTGTTTGGTAAATGTATTTTTAACAAATAAATTGCATTGACGTGCTTACTAATATCATTGATAGTGTACTAATGATGTTCAATATTTTTTGAAATTAGGATTTTAGTGATGATGGACGACCTACCTACCATATTTTCAGTGTACCCCACTACACCATCAACTCAAGATAAGGATGCATTAAGAGAGCAAGACTTAGAGAGGAAACATACAAATAATGGTTGAATCAACCACCTATTCAATTCCCACTACGTATAGATTCAATAATTAGGAATGACTACAACAATAGTAGTTCTTCATCACAAGTTGGAAATGGATGCAATCAAATAGAGGTTGGTATGGATGATTACTTATGGGATACAACTTCCATGTAGGTAATGTTGTTAAATGCATTCCAAAATGATGAACTAGGGGATGATGATCATATCCCTGATACCTTATTTGAAAGCCCGAAATATTCTTCCACCACCCCTCTCTTTGGACTTGACAGCAAGTCAAAGTCTATTCAATTGGGGATAAAAATGTTGCTATAGTACTTGAAAGCAAATTTTGGCATGTCAAATGCATGTTTCTCGATAATTTTTAGGTAATTCACCTGCATGATTGATTAAGTGTCTTATATTTTGAGAAATCTTGTCACAAAATAAACATTAAAATTGCTAGATTCTATAAATGTTAAATATTGTCATTGTACAATTATATTCCCCACCAACTGCAGGTTATTCAAAGACAAGGCTCTTCTGAGTGATAATGTCTTGCTGAGTACTTGTGAAGAGGTAAAGCGATTGTTGAAAATGTTGGGTGTTGAGTACATATAACATCATGCATGTCTAAATGATTGTATTATATATAAAGGAGAATATGTAGACAAAGAGATATATCTGAAATGTGGGCATGACAGGTATCATAATTCAAAAAAAGAAAGTAAACCACGTAGTCCTCTTACAGTCCTCCTGATAAGATATTGAGGTACCTGCATATAATCATAAGGATTCAAAGGCTCATTCATTGTAAAGAATTAGCTATGTCACAGGGATGACATGCCTCACATAGAAGTGAGTTAGGAGTTATGAAAATCCCAACATATTAAATAGCCATGAAGCGTATAGAGGATACATGGCCTAAGAGATTCAAGGATGAAGTATGAAGTCTACGACTCAGCATAGCCATGGATGGCATCAACCCATATTCCCTCCAAAATACAATATCCCCTCATGTTTTTTCGTGAAGAATGAACATCTAATGATGGCTCTTGGTAGAAGACAAGTGAAGAATATGTATGTCTACTTACAACCATTGGTATATGAATTGAAGGAATTATGGGAAGGGATACATGTGTATGATGTATCAAGACCCATCGCAACAGAGAAGATTTTTACGTTGTATGGCATATGTGCTTACACCATACATGATTATATGTGATCCAAGTGGATATTTGTGGCAACCCACCTATGCCACCTAGACCTCTAGTCGGTTTCATCTGTTTCATTTTTTATTTCAACATTTATTTTTTTAGCAGTTTTTTGGGTCCTAAACATCCAGAGCAGTTTTGACCCCTTAAATGGTGTTTTTTTGAGGTCTGTTATAGGTCCATAGCCATAGGTAGGGGCCTACCACAAATACTATAGTACTCAAAGAGACCTTTCCAACAAGTTATTGTACGTGCCAAATAGAGATAATATGACCAAGTTACAACCTCGGGAAGTTAGTTTCCCAACTAACCCCAACGGGGCCCACAAACTCTTGGTGTTACATATCTTGAGGTTAGGGTTTTGGTTGCTTAGGGTTTTATATTGTTGCTCAATAATAAATAGATCCCTTGAGCCACATTGTAACATAGTTTAGAGGCATGTAGTCACCACATCTCTTCTCAGAGATAAGCTACCATCGCCTGGGCTAGTTAATTTCCATTATGTTTGTAGGCATATTTCAGTGTTTTTCTATTAATGAAATGATGTGTTTTCTACTGCATATCTGTATTTATGATTATATCTATAATTTTTTGTGTTATTGTTTAAGTTCGGATCAGTGGTATCAGAGTAGTATGCTCTTTCTCTATTTTTCTTTGCATGTCCCTAACGAGGTCAGGGTATAAGGAGTTAGGGCTCGATCTGGTTGAACAATTGCAAGACCAGCCTCACAAGCCCTGAGGACCTCCCATGGTAGAAGAAAAGAAAGACAAGGGGGTGGGAGATCCTTTAAAAATGTTGCTCGAGGAAGCCCTCGAGCGACAAAGGAACACAATGATGGATAACTTTGTCTGGATCCTTCGATGACTACCCACAGAGGACACATCTTCATCCAGCAGCCACTCTGGAGGCACCACTCGTTTTAAGGTAAAATTTAACTTTGATATTCCCATATTTGGGGGCCATATATATGAAAACATTGTCTATAAATGGTTAAATTCGTTCGAGGATATTTTTTAGTTCATGACTTTTCCAATTGGGAAAAGATTACTTTTGAACTTCTCAAAGCCGCCCCACATGTTAAGGACTGGTGGGAAACCTACTGGGAACAAAAGAATGAGAGTGAATCCTCACTATTTTTAGCCGCACCCACTTGGGATTCTTTTCGAGATGCCATTAAGAAACAATATTACCCTGTTAGGAGCTATGAAGATAAATACATAAAGTGGACCATGCTATGATAGGGAAGGGACCAAGATGTGTCACAGTTCACAAATGTTTTACATACCCTTCATACAAAGATGGGTATCAAGGATTATGAGCGGAATTTGGTACTCAAGTACCATGACTATCCACACAAGTACATCCAGGATGAGATGGAGTTCCTGGGCATTTCCTTGCTTGCACGACATACTGATACACTATCAAAATTGAGCACAAGTTTAAACAAAAGAAGAGATTTTGGGTCTGTGAATCCAAAGCAAGGAAAAGGCCCCAAAACACAAAGAAAAGGAAAGAGCCAAGGCGGGGCTACCTAGGACAACCTACTGAAGCCACAAGCAAAGAACAAAACCGGAAGACAAAGAAGGACACAGGAAAATGGTTTGAGTTCCATAAGAGCTCTACTCACAACACAAGTGAGTGTTGAGCCAAGCAATCACTGGTGCCTGAGCTAAAGGCCTACAAATTAGATGCATGTTTCGACTTTGAGTCAGAACTTGATAAGCGGAATGAAAAAGGGAAGTATATCATTGACGTGGAGCTTAGTGCCACCGTGGCCACCACAAGTATTCAAAATATTGAGCATGAATATCCAGAGGAGGGGGAATACCTCTTCCACTCACATATGTGGGTGAAGGGTTCTCTGCTGCAGTTCATTGTCGACAACAGGAGCCAAAAGAACCTCATTTCAACATAGGTCATGAAGTGGTTGGGCTTAAATACTACATCATATCCACAACTGTACCCCATCTGGTGGCTTCACGAAGGATGAGATCTCCGCGTTAACTAACATTATCGCCTTCCCTACAACATCAGGGCCTTCACAGATGAGGTAATGTGTGATGTTTCTCCTCTTGAAGTTTGTGATGTATTATTAAGAAAACCATACTTGTGGAAGTAACATGCTATATATGAGTCTAGACCTCGCTCTGTGATTATTACTTTGGCCAATAAGTTGCACAGGATAATGGAGGTAGTCCTGCCTACTGCTATCTCTTTGATCACTACAAAGCAATGCAGTAAGATCATTATCCAGACCAGGAAATTTGTTTTCCTTATGATTTTCCCTCAGGGAAAGAAGAAGATTGTGGCCACGACTTCCAGGAAGGGCTCCTTCACACAACAAAAAAAAATGGACAAGATCGTGGAGGAGTACATGGAAATTTTCACCTCATCTATAGGGTTACCTCTACACTGTTAGGTCAAGCACTCCATCGATCTGACCCCGGGCACACTACTGTCCAACGGAACAATCTATTGACACTCTATTACGGAGAATGATGAGATTAAGAGGTAGATTCACGAACTATTGTAGAAAGGGCACATCAGGCCAAGCTCATCACCTTGTGGGAGCTCGATTGTATTGGTACAGAAGAAGGATGGGACCTGAAGACTCTGTATTAATTATTGGGTGCTGAACAAGATCATTATCCAGAATTGGTACCCAATCCCACGGATTGATGACCTTCTGGACCATCTCAAGGGGGATGAATATTTCAGCAAGATTGACTTGAAGTCAGGTTATCACCAGGTGTCTATCGAACCCATCCGATGTATGGAAGACTACCTTCAAATCCAAGGAGGGCCTTTTTGAATGGTTGTTCATGCCATTCGGGTTAACGAATGCCTCTACAACCTTCATGAGATTGATGGACAACATCTTGCAACCCTTCACCAATGAATTCATGGTGGTGTATTTAGATGACATCTTGATCTTCAACTAGAGTTGGAAAGAGCACCTCCACCATTTTTGATAGGTCCTTCAAACCGCGCAACAACACAAGCTGTGTGATAACTTGGAGAAATGCACTTTTGGCCTGAACCATGTTCAATATCTGGGGTACATCATTGATGAGAAGAGTGTGCATGTGGACCCATCCAAGATACAAGTCATTCAGGATTGGCCAGCCCCAACCACTTTAATAGAGCTACACAACTTTCTAGGTCTTACCAATTTCTACGTAGGTTCGTGTTGGGGCTCTTTCATATCATTTGGCATTGAAGTCAAGTCACCAAGGGCAGAGCAAATGCAAAAAAAATTTAGGTCCGAAACCCAATAGAATGCATTTGATGAGTTGAAACATATCCTATGCTCTACACTAGTGCTCACATTACCAAAACTACAACAACCATTTGAGATTGAGACGGGTGCCTCCTACTATGCTATTGGTTCGGTTCTTACTCAGCAGGGGCATGCAATGAATTACAACAGTGAGACACTTTCAAACACATTCTAAAAGTATCCCACTTATGACAAAGAAATATATTCCATTATGTAGGCTTGTCATCAATGGAAGCATTACATTATGGGGAAGGAAACGGTCATCCACACAGACCACCGACCCCTGTAGTTCATACAGACACAAGGGAAGTTGCAGAACGATCTCCATCAGAAATGGTCCACCTACCTACAATAGTTCCATTTGAACATTAATTATAAGAATGGAAACACTAATAATGTCGCTAATTGCCTCAGTCAACCACCAATCATGGCGCTAATCACTGTGCTCGACTCTTATGGGCACGAGACTTCAGGGTGGCCGCATCTTTACCAAAGCAATCTGGAATTTGATAGCACATACCAGATACTCCTGGAAGGGAAGCAAGTTCCAAATTTTCACCTTCAAGATGAACTGTTATGCCACCTGGGAGACATTTGTGTTCCTTCAAGTGAGTGTGCCAAGATGATTTGGGAGGTGCACTACAGTCTGGTCGCGAGACACTTCGGAGTAGAGAAAATAGTGAAGGTATTGCATAAGTATTTTTATTTGCCGAAACTTCATCAGGATGTTGGGAAGAACATTATATCCTGCACTTCCTGTGTCATTGCCAAACCAACCATCAAAAAGAAAGGCCTATATACTCCTCTACCTACTCCTAGTAAGCTTTGGGAATCTATCTCCATGGATTACATGTTGATCCTTCCTTATACTAAGCATGGCAACGATTGTGTTTTGGTGGTCGTTGACATATTCTCTAAGATAGCCATTATGGCGACATGGAAGAAGAATATCATAGTAGAGACCAGTCCTAAGCTCTTCTTTGAGCGAGTGTGGGTACACTTTGGGATCCCAGAGTCCATTGTCTCAGATCGGGACAACAAATTCTTGAGTGCATTTTGGTCAAGTCTTTGGTCGATACTAGATACAAAAATTACTAAGTCCCCAAACTAATGGCCAAAAAGAGGTTGTCAACAAGATTATTGTACACGTTTTGTGCATGTACAATTCAAAGCAACCATGCACGTGGGTTGAAATTCTCCCCTAAGTCTGGCATAACTACAATAGAGCTCTCCACAGCTCAATGGGACACATTCCCTTTCAGGTAGGGCTGGAATTTCAACCATTATGTCCCATTTATGTGGCCATAACATTTGCAACCACTCAGGTAGATTCGGCTCACGTCCAGTCCAAAGTCGATAGGGCTAACAAATTCATTAATCACATTCAACACATTCACCAGCAGGTCCAAGATATATTGAATGGAGCCAATGCTAAGTATAAGTAGCACCATGATCAACACCGAGTGCCACACAAGTTCCAAGTGGGCGACAAAGTTTGAATATATTTGCGTAAGGAGTGCCTCGCTAAACCCCACCACAAGCTTCACCCACTTTGATATGGGCCATGCACCATCACCAAGGTTTTCGATGAAAATGCATTTGATCTTAGCATCCCACCGTTCCTTGGTTTGTACCTAATGTTTAATGTAGACTGCCTTCGGCCATACTTTCCACTATTTTTGGACACATTCGACTTTGCAGAAAAAATCACACCAACAAATCTCAACCTGGATTGCATGGAACAATCCAGAATTGATCAAATCATGGAAATATAGATTAAGAACACTTACCAATAGAGGATCCAACTATATTGAATTGTCAAAGCAGGCCAACTCCTTTGCTAGGGAAAGTGGTTCACCAGGGACCATGTTCAATAGAAATTTCCTCACCTCATGGAGGCTCTGCATGAAATAAGTACCATTGATTCCTAAGGGGGGAGGAATGATCCAGGTGGATATTGGTGGTCACCCACCTATTCCACCTAGACCTCCAGTTGATTTCATCTGTCCTTGTTTATTTCAGCATTTAATGTTTTTTATCATTTTTTTAGGTCCTGAACTTCAGGAGCAGTTTTAACCCCCTAAACAACATTTTTTTTGAGGTTCACTGCAAGCCCATAGACATAGGTAGGGGCCTACCACAAAAACTGTAGTAATTAGAGAGACCTTTCCAACAAGATATTGTATGCACCAAATGGAGATAATATGACCAAGTTACGACCTCGGGAAGTTGGTTTCCCAACTAACCCTATTGGGGCCCACAAACTTTTGGCGTTACATCTCCTGGGGTTAGGGTTTTGGTTGTTTAGGGTTTTATCTTGTTACTCATTAACAAATAGGCCCTTGAGCCTCATTGTAACACAATTTAGAGGCATGTAGCCGCCACACCTATTCTCATAGATAAGCTACCATCACCCAAGCTAGTTTATTTCCATTCTGTTTGTAAGCATAGTTCAATATTTTTCTATTAATGAAATGAAGTGCTTTTCTACTACATCTCTGCATTTATGATTATATATGTAATTTTTTGTGTTCCTGTTTAAGTTCGGATCAATCTAGGCTTAGGATTTTGCTCTAGTAAATTACAATTTTATTGATTTGTTTATATACACAACAATATTGTTTCACATATTAATTTATTTCACTACAATTGTTTTGATCTTCATTGTCACTAACGTGCTAGCCTATATACAATAATTTCATAAGTCTTGTAACAAAATGGTATCATGGATGTAAATTTCTTGGACCTTCTCTTAAGGCTAGTTGATCTAACCCCCTACGAAAGCCAATGTATGACCGCTCTAGGGTATTCCGCCCAGAAGGATACCCTTACAGAAGAGAAACATCTGCTTTCAATGGTAAACTAGAGAGAACCCAAAGGCCTGCAATAATGACACCAGTTGAATGACTTAGATCATATGAGAGAGAGAAGGAGAAGGAGTTTGTAGAAATTTTCGATTCAAATGGGGAGCTTATGTTCGATGATCTGTAATTCTTTGACACTTATGTTGAGAAATTTCCTATTGGGATGAAAAGGAAATATGTCTTTTATGAGATCCCATATTGGGAGTGTCTTAAGATTGACCATTTACTAGATCCCATGCATATATTTAAAAATGTTTCATCTTATTTATGGAGGCACATATAATTGAAAGAAAATGACACATTGGCTATTAAGAGATATATTATTTCTTCAAAAACTAAAAAGAAACATTGGACAAGACAAGTGAGTAGAGGAGAGGCTGGTCCCTATTGTTTTTTTAAAGAAGGTGAGGTCCCATTTATTTTAAATAAAGATTATGTTTCTTTGGAAAAGAAAGTTATAACGAGTGTGAGGATGCCTTATTTATATGGGTCTTCACTACGATGCTGATTCATTGTGGAAGACCATTTTTCAGGCATGAAATCACATGACAATTTGAACCTCCTAAGAGTATGTATGTCAAAAACATGATTTTATTATTTTTATTTTATTTTTATGCAATGAGATATTTTATAATTAATTTTGTATAATGTACTATATACTGTGCAGTGTCAGTATCCTTTGCTCGTGTGTGGGCATGTGAACCATGGCTCCCCCCAAGACCTACAACTTACCGTATCTAAATTATCTGCATTTGCATGTTGGATCACATCAAAGGAGATTCATATGGATAACATTCCATGGTGGCATCAAGAGACAACTGAGATTATTTTTATGTTTGAGAAGGAATTGTCAATGAGTTTCATCGACTTGCAGGTTCATCCTCTAATTCACCTAGTAGATGAGGTTGAATTAGTTGGGTTGGTCCTTATTGTTGGATGTTCTACTTAGAGAGGTACATGAAGAAATTGAAAGGTTTTGTTTGACAAGGGGAAAAACTTGAGGGGTCTATGGAAAAGGGGTATATATCATATGAGTCTTCCTATTGTGCTAACGAGTACATCAAGAAAATCGACAACACACTAGGCATGGAAATTTGGGACAACGAAAGGGATGAAGACAAAAGAGATAGGGAGCTTCTCAAAACCAATGGAAAGAGGCGCATGATAAAGACTAAGTGGCTTATCATTTGTCAAATTTATGAATAGTAACTATTCACATTGAACTTCATATTGATGCATATTTTGATCTCATGCGTATTATATACATTGGTTTGATTTCATTAGTGAATTCATAAATTGAAGACATCTACAAATTCATTCTTTACAATTGGAAGTGACACAACCATGGGTCGCATTGTACAAGAAGAAAAGGAGGAAATGGGATAGTGACAGGAAAGGATTCAAATCGTTGAATGGTAGAAGTGTGCATTACCCTGATCATTTAAAATAAAATATGCCAATGACATATCCTAACAGTTGGGTTGTTGATCAAGTCAGAGAGAAATACGATGCATCTGGTCATTACTCATGTGTTGAAGAGGGTGTGCTAAACATAGGGATTGGGTGAAACCATGACGGTAATAATCTCTTTCTGTACATTTTTAACTTCATACTACACCTTTGAATTGTAACATTTATATATATTTTATATTTTTAATTATGTTCAAGTTATTAGACACATGAAACTATGATTTTTTTTACCTTTTTATAGGTGCATTTGCTCCCATCTATGTGGGAATATGGACATCATTTTCACATGGAGGATGTTGAGGATGGATGCATGACACAATACTATGGAGTGGAAGTTGAGTTTGACCAATCTAGTCCTGCTAGCCATCGTGATCAAAACCTAATGCAAGGGATGTTGGGTTATGTTGGAAAGATACAAGAGATCATTTGAGTGGACTTCTCTTCGTTCCAATGTGTTATTTTTAGGTGCAAGTGATGGGACACATTTGATTAGAATAATTTAAAGGAAGATCAAGATAATGTGTTGATATCTATCAACCCTAGAAAGATGTGGCATGAAGATAGGGAGCCTTATATTTTCCCAAAAAATTGCAACCAAGTTTTTTTTACGCAAATGTGTTGGATAGGTGTAGAAATTTGAGAGAAATTGCACCCTCGAGATTTCAACTTGAAAACAAGATACACAATTCTACTCTACTAATTTACGGAATGGAAATCAAAATTTAGAACAAAATACATACGCAGTCAATAAGAAAAACCACAAATACACAATGATTTTTAGGGGAACACAACTGCGAAAAACCCCTTAAACATGTTTTCATTAATCAATTGAATAGAGAAACTATTACAATTGCATGCTCCAGCTCTGAGCACAACTCACAAAAGAATGATTGTTCTCTCTACTCAATGAGAAATTTTAGCCAACACTTATCCAATTGTTTTCTTACCAAGCCTCCTATTTCATTGCGGAATTCTTGAGGAAATTAGCCCCTAAAAGATAGGAATTTACTCCTATTTGATTGCACAATTCCCAAGGATTGATCTCATGACTTCATGCAACACATGTACACTAAACCTAGTATACAACTCACGTTAGAATGCCATGTCAACTCCACTTCAGCCAAGGAATTCAAATTCCTTGTAGGCATTAGATATTTTGGTATGATTGATCAGTTAACTAACAAATATCCGAGTTAGAATGTTGTCCCACTACACAACTAACCTTCAACTAACTCCAACAATAGTTTTAAGTCAGTTAATTTAATACAACTGAAAATAATTGACCTAGATTTCTAAAATTTAGCAATCATACATGCATAATTGAAATCCAACCCCGATAACTTAAATTTACTAAGCTAACTAAGGTACATGAGTAATGTCACACTAGTTAACTACTTCCAAGTTGTCATGCTGAAGTGGAAATTTGATTTACTCAATTTGACTAAGGAAAAATTCAAATTGAGCCTTTCTTGCTACATTCTTTCAACACTCCCTCTTAGTAAGAAAAGGTTTTTTCACCACCCTTATCTTGTTCCTATGGAATTCAAATTTACCTCTTCACAATGACTTTTTCAAGATGTCACCATATTTATCCTCAATTGGAATGTACAGTAGCAACATAATTATCCTCTACACAAATGATGATACCATATATCAATGTACTTGGATTTGTCATGAAATAATGAATTCTTAGAGAGCTTAATGAAACTCTGATAATCAAAATATATCACTACTAGATACATCTCTTGATTGAAAATAACCACAAGTATTTTTCTCATTCATATGGCCTCACATGTTGCTTGACTTGCAACCATGTATTCAACTTCTGTTGAGTTGAGTTCCACACACCTCTACTTCTTGTTGTACCAAGAAATAGCTACAGACCCAACATTGAAGATAGCACATGAAGTAATTTTCCTATTTGATGGAATTCATGTCCAATATGCATTGGTAAAGCCTTGGAGATTCACTCCCTTTATACTTCTATACCATAATCGATACTCGATAGTTCCTTTGAGGTACCATAACACATGCTTAGATGCCTTCCAATACAACTTGGTAGGCTTCACCATGGCTTGTCTAAGCTAATTTACAACATAGAACATGTAAGGTTTTGTGTTCACAAGATACATCAAAGACCCCACAAGCTGCTTGTAAATGGTAGCATCGACCTCTTCACCTAAAGTGGCGTTCTCCTTCCTCCAGTTTGTAGCTAGAGGTGTGTCCATGGGCTTAAAACTCTCCATGTGAAATCTCTTAAGTATTTCAGAGGCATACTTCCCCTCAAACTCAAACAACTCACCATCACCTTGCCATACTTCTAGCCTAAGGAAGTAATGCATTAGACCCATGTCTTTCATTTCAAATTCCCTTGCAAGATCATTTTTATAAGAGTGGATCAAATTCTCATCATTTGTCAATATTAAATCATCAACATACAAAATAAGAATAAGTAATTTACAATCTACCACAATGTGATAGAGGTTTGCTTCTACTTCACTTTTGGTGAAGCCCAATCCATTGAGATAAATTTCAATCTTAGTGTACCATGCTCAAAGCGCCTGTTTGAGACCATACAATGCTCTCCTGACTCTGCACACATGCAAATCTTGATCATATGTCTCAAATCCTTCTGGTTTCTCTATGTAAATTTCCTCCTCAATAACACCATTGAGAAAGGAAATATTCGCATCCACTTGGTGGAGTTTACAACTCATCTGCACAACCAATGTTAGAATGGATATGATTGAGGAATATCTTGCAATTGGTGCAGAATTTCCTCACATTCCACTCCCTCTACCTGAGAGAATCCTTTGGACACAAATATTCTCAATGCTCCCATCGGTTGCATGTTTCACTTTGTAGATCCATCTAGAACCAACCACTGATTTCCCTCCTAGTCTTGGTACCACCTACCATACACTATACATCACGATGGATTCATATTCTTCCACCATGGAATCACCCCAAACTGGTTGAGAAACTACTTCCTCAAATGAAGAAGGTTTTGTCTCAATGAGCTCTATCATGAGAGCCATGTAAACAATGTACTTATCAAGTGACCTTCTCTTGCTGTGTTGTGATGTAGGGGATCCCACATTATCCCTAGCATCCTGTAACAATCTATCAACTTCTTTAGCTCTCTTTCTCCCCTCTTTGGAAGATTCTAGTTGAGTGGGTGCCTCCACTCTTCCTCTTGTCTGCTCCAATGCATGTAGCTACTCCACAACCTCCTGAAGCTCATATCAAGGCTCCTCTTTTGGAGATAGAATCTCCTGCTCCAGTGGGATATTCAACTCTCATTCTAGAGAGAATTTCATAGCCTTGTCCTCATCTAACTTGACATCCCTCGTTACAAAGGTCATCCTTAGTGAAGGAAAATACACTTGGTAATTTTGTGGCATTTCAGTGTATCCTACAAAAAATCCCAACTCTGCTATAAGCTCAATTTTCTTCCTTGAATCCTTGGATACATGACAATAAGCTGAAGCTCCAAAAATTTTGAAATGAGATAGATCAATATTTCTCCCAAAAAAAGCTTCCTCTAGTGTGATCATACCAAGTATTTTATGAGGAATCTGTCTCTGCAAGTAGATTGTGATGTTTCATGCTTCTTCCCACAGATGTAATGGAAACCCTTGATCATGCAACATGGAACTTGCTACTCACACTATGCTCCTATTCTTCCTCTCAGCTACCCGATTTTGCTATGGGTTATGGGGTGCAGTCAGCTCTCTTCAAATACCTTCTTTGGCATAGAAATCCTTGAAGGCATTTGAAAAAAATTCATCTCCATTGTCACTTGTCAGAGCCTTCACTTTCTTCCTAGTCTCCTTCTCAACAAATGATTTGAATTCAAAATTTTTTGAGAAAACTTCATCCTTATTCCACATGAATAAGATCTAACATTTCCTAAAGAAATCATCAATAAAAATAGCATAGTACTTATGTTTTGTTGTGGAGGTTGTAGAAAAGGGTACACAAACATTAGAGTGGACTCACTCCAAGATTTAATTTGCTATGTCAACAGGGCCTTTAGGGAGTTTGGTGGTAATTTGTTGCATGATTTTTAAGGTACCCTAGTGTAAATGACCCAATATCCTATGCCAGAATTCATTAACATCTATACTTGGCACTTTCACAGCCTTGTTTCTCAATGCAGTGCAATCTACCACCTCAATTTTGTATAGGTTATTCACTCAAACTCTGATCTGCTTCACTTTCCTAGTAGCTATGTGCCTCATAAAGGATTTCCCTTTACTGAAAATAACATCATAACCACAATCCTCGAATATTTCTATAGAGATCAAGTTCTTCTCCAAACCAGGTACAAACATAGCATCTTTGGTGCGAAGAGGAGAGGGTTTCTCCCTCTCAAAGGTGACAATACCAACTCCAGTAGCATTGTATCTCCCATCATCCCCCATTTTGGTATGCATTTGGAGATCCTTCTTATCCAAGCTACTGAAAAACTCCTTGCACCCTATCATATGGAATGAGGCACCAGAATCAAGGTGCCACACACTCCCCATAATAGGTTTGTCCATGCATGTTATTAGGGTGAAGTCTAATTCGAATTGTGAAGCCAATGCTTCACCTGATGCTCCCCCTAAATGATTCTTGTTAGACTTCTTGTGCAGAAATTTTGTTTCATAGTTCCCATATTCATGGTAGTGGAAGAATTTTATCTTGCTTAAGTATTTCTTGTTGTCATTATTTTGGCTAGAATCTGGTTTTATTTAGGTCATCTTTCCTTTTCCCTTCTTCCCCTTTCCAATCAAGGCAAAATTCTCTTCATCCTTAGCTTTAGATGTTGTTCCATATTTGTTATTTCTCATGAACTCTTCTTGATCCAATTTAGACCACAGCCTTTCACAATTCGGTAATTTTTCCCTTCCATTCATAGAGTCCTAGTAGTTGTGCCATGATTTTAGAAGGCCTAAAAGATATAGGCTCACTAGGTCATATTCTGCTACATTCACCCAAAGCCCTCCAAGATCATCTCAAACTTGTGTAAACTTAAAGAGATACTGCAAAATAGTATCATTTTTCTGCATTCTAATGTTTCAAAGTTTGTCTTTCACGACCAATTTTCTATGGTCACGTCTATTTTTGAGTAGATCAATCAATGTCTTCCACATAGAAAATTGTGTGTCTTTTCCGTGGCTATTTGAGACCACATGGTATCTCACGCCTTCCAAAATAATTCTTCTTGCCTTTGCAACATCCTTCTTCCACTAGGCTAATTGTTGTGCATCAGATTCTTGGGGTTTTTCAATATCATTTTTCACATATTCTAACACACCATTGTCATCAAGCACCACTTCCATTCGATCCTTCCAAGATATTAAATTCACGATACCCTCCATGGCATACTCCAATCTCAGTTTGTAGAAAGACATTATCTCGATCCTGACGAAAAAATGTTGCATTAAAGCCGAGACTTCGAAATGCCCGAGAGACAAGTTCGAAATACTGGTTCTAATGTGATTTCAAGGCTCTAATACCATGTATAAATTTGATATAAATTGCAACTGCTCAATATTTCAACCTAAAAACAAGAGACAAATTTTACTCCAATGATCTGCAGAATGGAAATCACAATTTAGAACAACATGCATAGACATGCAATAAGAAAAACCACAAATACAAAATGATTTCTAAGGGAATCCAACTAGGAAAATCCCCTTAAGCATGTTTGCACTAATCAGTTGAATAGAGAAACTACTACAATTGCATGCTCAAGCTCTGAGCATAACCTGCAGAATAATAACTGTGTTCTCTGCTCAATCAGAAATTTGGCTAACGCTTAACCAATCATTTGCTCACTAAGCCTCTTATTTCCTTGCACAATTCCTAAATTATCCCCTAAAAGAAAGGAATTTCCCCCTATTTTATTGTGCAATTCCCAAGGATTGATCTCATGACTTTATGCAACACATGTACACTCAACCTAGTATACATCTCATGTTACACTGCCTTTTCATCTCCACTTCAGCCGAGGAATTCAAATTCCTTTCATGTATTAGCTATTTTGGGCTAATTGATCAATTAACTAACATTACTCTAAGTTAGACTGTTGTCCCACTACACAACTGACCTTCAATTGACTCCAACAATAATTAGAGGTCATTTAACTGAATAAAACGAAAAATAACTGAACTAGATTGCTAAAATTTAGCAATCACACATGCATAACTGAACTCCAAGCCCTCTAACTCGAATTTACTTAGCTAACTGAGAGACATGAGCCATGTCACACTAGTTAACTGCTTCCAAGTTGACTTGATAATGTGGAAATTCGATTTACTCAATTTGACTAAGGCAAAAGTCAAATTGAGACTTTCTTGCTACATTTTTTCAACAATAGGGATTGGTGGTTCGTATTAAGACATGACCCTAGATCAAAACACATTTTTGAGAACAACAATGTTATCATGCTAAGCGAGGAAAATAATTAGGGTGATGACAATGGAGAGTGATATGTACTTGTGTTATTTCATCATTTATACTATTGTTGCATGTTTTTGTTTTCTTTATTTCACTAATTATATTTTTTTTTATTCGTCTTGTTGGATCTTATATAATTGGTAAGATCCACAAACGTTTTTACACATTTTTTTGCAGTGGAATCATTTTTACACTTAAAACTAAGTATTTCCAATTGTATACAATATCTATAATAATAAGGATTCAAGGTCACAATCCTTGTCAATTAGGAAAATGAGAACAATATAACCAAAATGAGAAAATAGCAATTTTAGAAACTACATTGAATATTTATTCTCGATTTAGATACTTATTGGTTTATTAATCAATTCACATGTTTTTTCTTCTTGTTTAGTTCAAAATCAATATAAATCATGTAGTGATAACTATATGAGGACTTTAACAATGGAAAAATTGTGTATTAATATGTAAGATTAAGTTCTTGAAATGAGAGATAAATTCATGTTTACTATATTTAAATTACAATTCTTGCAACACTATGTAAACTAAAAGGAGGTCTTATGCATGTATAAAAAGTTGATTACACGTTTTTATGGTCCATAAGAGAAACAAATGAGCTTACATGGATGCATAAGAGGTTTTGATTTTTTCTTATCGATGATGAAACAATTTTGACTTTTCTTTTCAATGGTAATTATAAATAAAAGTTGAATGAATAAATATTTTATGGCTAAGAATTAAATAATAAATAATGTGATGGCGACTAAGAAGCATTTTTTTGAATTTCTAATAGTCTTGGTGATGCATTTTTCATTCCTATTTAGACTATGTAAAATAAATATCTATTTTTATATATTTATAAGTAAATTATTTAAAGTAGACATGTCTTTATCATTGTGAACATGATGTAATATTAGCAAGGATAAATGTGAAAACATGAATTTTAGTGACTATCTCATGATAAGTATGTGAAAAAATAATATTTCTTGAGTTGTTCATTAAGAAATAATCAGATATATTACTTGTTAAAATTTTAAATCTAATATAGTGTGATTTTTTTATTATTTAACTCATATTTATTATTCAAAAAAGTTAAATTTAAACCAATACAATAAGAAATAAAGAACCAAAATAGCACCAAAATGTTAAATCTTTATTACTAGAAAAAATTTCACTTGCCTCTTTAAGGGAGAACTTCCAATAGGGAAAATCCTCAATTACAAGTAACGTCACAAGCCTTATTTTACATTTCTTAATCCTCATATTTAGAGAGAGAAATTTCTAATTTAAATTGGTAAGAGTTGGTATAAATAATAAATTTAAACTGCTTGAAAATCTCATAGTTTTAGTGATACATTATTATTATTATTATTATTAAAATAAAATGAATCTTTTAAGTTATATTAAAAATTGAATGAGTTACACATTTTCATCTTATTAAGAACTAACTATCATCTTTAATTGTTTTCTCCTTGTAAGTACTGAAATATTTTACTAATTAGGTTAGAATGAATATGAATGAACTATCTAAGCAATATAAAAATGTTTATTGTAATTTTACAATAAATGTTCTAACCATACTAAACTTTGTAATTTATAAAAATATCTTTGCATTTTTTTAAAGTAAGTCGTTTTGTATGCAATTTCATATATTTTATTTTGATATAAGTTCACCAATACACAATCTATAACAAATATTATTTCATAAAAATAAACATCATGATAATAACCATCTAACAAACATAAACATCATCTGAGGTACACATACAAATTCACTACCATCATCTACAGATATACACCTCTAGCACATATAAACATCATTAGCTAGCACACAAATCTAATATTCTAACAAGGCATCATCATCATGATCACATCTAACAAAATAGAATTATTGTAATCTAACATCATCCCTACACATATCCTGAAATTAATATACATCTCATGCTAAATAACTGCTATCACACACACATCTATCTACAAGCACATTAAATGAACATAGCTAATATGACCTAACAACATACACATCAACACCAACATATAAATTAAGTACATGAACATGAACAAAAAAAATGCACCATATATATAGATAGATAGATAGATAGATAGATAGATAGATAGATACAAGTCAAACAATTGCATCAAGTCAAATAAATGTTATCGAATATCTGATACAACAAACGTAGTAGTGGAAACTCTAGAAAAGGTGTACTGCCTCCTCAACCAAAACTCTAGAAAATCTATCATAGTAGTCCATCCTTAATATTAGACCAACCCTACAGGTTCAGATGCCTACACCCCCCTAAGGATCTACCTCACCCTCTTATGCCTCACCCATCTCCTCATATGCTCCCTCTAGCGGGGGAGGAGGCATGTCTTGATGTCTACAAAATATATAGTACATAATAATAATTAGAGAATTTCATTAAACAATTTAACAAAATAATTTAAATTACATGCTAGAATAAACTTTATTCTAATTAAATAAGACAACAAAATGAAACTAGATTAATTTAAAGAAAACACTAATATTACCTCTATCATCTACAAGCTCATCCGGTGTGAAGGAGATGTTGGGACACTGTCTCCAATCAATACCCACATATGGAAACAAAAACAAGATAAATGTGTGGTCATTTTCACGGGCTAGTAGCTCTAGTGCTTGGGCGAAAATCCTGGATAGTATTCTAGCAGGCCTCTCTTGGGCATCGTCTAGCCCCACATGCACATTTGAACCTCAGTCATCGACCTAGGATGGAAACAGTCAAATGTAGGCCTTGTTTATGGAAACCTCTAAAAAAATAAACAAAAATTATCTTAAATAAAAGGGAATCTCATCCTCCCATGTATGATCACATCGCATCTATCTAAAGCCCTACAAAACTACCTCAAAAAAATGGAAGACAATCTGATACATCGTGGTGCGTGAATAAAAAACTCAACATAATACAAAAGAGGGAAATTAATGCACTTCCCATCACTAGTATAGTGTGAAATTATGGTCACCAATAATGAGAGTCACCTAAACTCTTGTGCAACAAAGAAGCAATTCCTAGTTGTCCACAATGCACCTGAAAACTGTTGAATAGACTACATGAGCCCCAACATATCTCTGAGAGTAGACAAGTTGAATATCTTTTGCAACCCCAAGGGGGACATCAAGGAATTGGGGGAAATGCTTCCCTCTCTTAGATACACCAGTGATAAAATATTTATCCTCCTAAGAGAGCCTATACCACGCTTGAGGGCCGACATGAAAACCCTGCTCCTAGGCACTCTAGTGATCACTCAAATGTGCCAACAAGTTAGAATGGGTCTTCACAGATGTATCCTCCTCATAGTACTTATGCAGGCCTACATTCCTCAAGAGTGTTTGGGTTTCTACACTAATAGGGAGAGGGTATAAATCCCTCTCCCTTCCTTGGGCCTCCCATGGTTAGAACATATTGTATTGGTCTGCCATTTTCTCTTGTTGTTGTTGCTCCTGCTGTTCAATATGTTGACATCTTTGCTACATGATTGAAATATAAAATACATCAGCCTCATACAAAAAAAAAAAATTTAAATGGAAAATGTATTTATAAATATGGAAACATAACTTTCAATTAAAAAAAAAATATATATTTGGTGCATCCGAAAAACAATAATGCACTGGCTTTGGTGTGTTATCAAACACAACCACATCAAAAACAGTGCATAAATATGTATGACACACCAATTTTGGTTCACATATATACATTTGCATCGCGGTGCATCTAAAACTTATGCACTAGTGCACACATATAACCTTTTTGCAATGGTATGGAACGTTCTAATTATTAAATGCACCGAGCTATATTTTTTGATATTATGTGTGCGATCTGTTTGGTAAATATAAATGCATTGGGTGTAACCTAAAAATATATGCACCAATGTACAATTTATAGCTTTTCCTGATGTGTTTTCATTTACTAAACACATCGAACTATAGTGTACCCTATAAATTGAAAGGGACACTACTATTGGTGTGAGTCAAAGTTGTTGAACGCACCACGCAGGAAAAAAAAATAAAAAACAGTAGATTTTTTGACCTATTTTGTAATTCTAATCCGCTTAAAAATTAAACTAGAGAGACACATAGAAATTTCCTGGACATTTGGTCATCGGGGAGGCATTGTTGACACGTAATTGAGAAAAACAAATTTCACCACCATTTGAGAAAATTGGAAAGGCACACACTGAGCACAGTATAGAATGTTGGTGAGCAAGAGAAGCACCAACGTCAAGGTGCTTGCATGAGGCAAAAGTGACACTAGCACTTCAGAGCTCTACAACAATATAGATGGTAAAAATGAAATTTATGGTCGGTAGGGTTTTTTTTATTTAACCCTCCTTTAGTGTGTTATTATAACTGCACTGGTGCGTCAAATATCTAAGAGCACCATTTTATTTTAATTTTATTTTTATATAAAACCCTATAGCGGTGTTCTTTTTAAGACACATCAGGGCATTCGAATACATGTACCACACTAGTGCTTTGTCGGACTATGGAACTACATTTAAAAATAAATAAAAACCACCTAATAATGCTCTTTCAAAGATTCACTTAGGCATTTTAATACACGAACAACTCCAATGCTTCGTAATAAGATAGCACCACATTTTTTTTATAAATTAAAAACACTATAGTGGTGTTATTGTTAAGATGCACTAGGGTGTTTTAAATAATTGACAACACTAGTGCTCCATGAGAATATAGCACAAATTTAAAAAAGCCCCGAGCGGTGCTCTTTCTAAGATAGATCAGGGAATTTTAATACATGAACAACACCGATGCTTCTTTGGAATATAACAACAATTCTTTTTGAAAATTAAAAACTATAACAGTGCTCCTTTTAAGTATGAACCAGGGTGTTTTACTATAATAAGGGCACCAATGCGGAGGGTGGATACAACAATGACAAATTTTAAAATTTAATCTTTATCTAGTACTTTAAAATATTCAAGCGACAATGCATGGTATACTGTGCAGGCATCGGGGCATTATAGTACTAGTTTAGTGCTAGGTCGTCGTCACAGCATAAAAATGGATTGGACAAAATGAATCTTACGACCAACATTATTGTAAATTTAACCCTTTTCTGGTGTTATCGAGTAATATACACACTAATGCTCTTTGTTATTTAACACATCGCTTTTTTTTTAAATAAATTTGCCACGGTGCACCATGTTCTATTCAACACCGATGCTTATATGTATAGTAAAGCACCAATGCATTTGTACATTGTAGACACACCATCAAAAAAATACCAGCTAAAACATATGCCCTCCAACCTCTGCTAAAAATGAATTTTTGGGATATTTTTATAGGGGCTTGCATAAAAACCTTCGCTAGAAGGTCTTTTTACTTGTAGTGATGTGCCAATTCTCTCCCAAAACACCTCAAAGTACCACATAGTTATGGAAAGCTTGCTACCTAGCATAATTAAAAATAAAATGATTGCATCATACCATGAAGTCTATGTGGCTTATCTTTATGACATCATGAAGCTCACAATTGGAGATCCAATTAAATTGTAACAACTATCAGTCTCATTTATGAGAGTTTCAAATTATTTTCCTTTAATGTATTTGTAAATAATGAGAAGTTAAAGAATTGTAATTGACCCCACATAAGTCCAATAATCACTAGGGAAAGTTACTAAATTAGTTTATAATTGTTGTAAAAATATTAGTATTAAGGAATTTTGGAACTTCTTCACTTTTCAATTGTGTTGAAATCCCAATAGGCCAGAGCTAAGAAGTTGGTACTTCTGTATGCATTGCTGTAATATTGGCAAGCCTTGAAGGCCATTGCTTAAGTCATGATTTTACATGCATTGTGTTTTTGTTTCAGATTACCCTTTAACATGTTCATTTATGTATGTATTTAGTGAGATGTATTACTACTAAATAATGGACTAATCTGTTGAATATATACCCCTGTCTCTCATGTTTATTGTTTATGTTATGTATCTTTCATTAATGAGCACTTATTAGACCAAAAACTTACTATTCTAGATTTACTCTAGTAAATTAAGCATTTGTTTGTTCTTGGATATCAATTATATAATGCTCCCTCCCACCCCCTTAGAGCTACTTGAGTTGTGGGAGGTGTTACTTTATAATTTATTTGACCACCATGGTTTGTTATTAAGATGGGGTTATAAAATTTCTCTTTCTTATAAAATTGAAAAATTAACTTATGATATTCCCATTGTATTCAACTCGTCGAGAGATTTCCAGTGATATGAATTTTATCTAAATATGACCTTCAAATCAAAAGTTATGACCATTTGAAGTTTTACCAACCAAATAGTGTCATGTCAGTAAAGAACCACCATGTAGCACCAACATGTGGCCCACGTGGACCTCAAGATGATTTTTGGGCTATTGACTAAATCTAACTCGAATTGGAGCATTGATGAAGCATTAGGTGGTTTAAATATTTAAAAGTGAAAAGTAGAGGGGGAGAAGTTATCTATACTAAATGCTTATGGAGACAATGCTAGGAAGGAGGATCTCCTTGGAATTCCCTATGCCAGATACAAAGGAATACAACCTAAGGAAGGGGTACGCAAAGGTTGTTCTTTTTCCCTTATCATTTGCAAGAAAATTTTTAATTAGTTACAAGATTTCATTGTCATATATAGTCTTTATTGAAGGCCAGTTATATATGATCTATAAATTAATATTATAAATCTGGTTATGCATTGCCCGTTCTTTTAATTCTTGGTTAATAAGTTACATGCATGTGAAGAAAAAGCTAAGGCTGACTTCCTTGTATTTTCATTTTAGAATATGACTTTGATTTATCGGATGTCTGAATTCACTTCACCATCCAACATAATTAAATACATTAATGAAGAGTTAAAAACTATACATGTATGGCTTTTACTACTGCTTTTTAAACTAGTTACTATGATCACATTTTATTTTATGGTAATTGGTTTTGATTTCTTTACCACTGTGTTTTAAACTAGTTACTGTCATCACATTTGTGCTTATTTTATGGTAATTGGCTTTGATTTCTTTTCTGCAAGTAGGGATATATTATTTCATATTTATGTTTCTAGAAACAATAGGTTAATTTTTCTTCTATTTTCTTAAATATGGGGAGAAGTTAATGTAGATGATGACATCTGTTGATTACATAACTTAACTCAAGTTAATGTATATGATGACTTGTGTTGATTACATAGTTTAATTATTTAAATGATTATTAGTTCTCATAATGTTAGGTTAAATTCCTTAATTTCACTAGTATATATAAATGCAAAAGGAAGAAGTTAATGAATATGATGACTTGTGTTGATTACATAGCTTAACTCTCTAAATGATTATTAGTTTTCATAATGTTAGGTTAAATTCCTTACTTTCACTAGTATATATAAATGCAAAATGAAATTTGATCCTAAAATAGATAATGAGATTTATATCTACATCTTTTTCTTCACTAATCGGAAAAATTTATATAATTTGATAATTATGCCAAATTTATATGTAAATATATCTTAAGACATTCTCCTTCCTTTGGTGGGAAACTCGTTGTCTTCTCCTGCATTTTGGTGGGATAGCATATCTAAATGTAAAAATTCACCTTTCTATCCTAGTAAAATCATTGTGGAATTTACAACATGAGGTATATCTCTACTTTCTTCTTTTCTAGTAATAAAAATTACTTTGGAAGAAATATATTCCTATTGATAATATAAAACTATAAGATAAGTCGTCTCGGCTTTGGAAATCATGTTAAATCTAAGGCTTGCAATATAACTCATGCAAGGGTATGTTTCGCGATATAGTTCTCCGCACTTGCAGTCTGCAACCCGCAATGTCAGAATATATACTATGATTGTCAAACAATCAAAAACTATATTTTCCTTTATTGACACATTTGGGTTCTTAGCTTTGACATACCCAACGCTTTGGTATGTCTCTCATTTATGCATGATACAAAATAGTTATGAAATTTTGGTAATTATTACCTATGGTGTTGTATTTATGTTTCTATTTACATGGTAGGTAAGCAAATTTCCTATGATAGAGACACAAAGTTTAAATATTAATTTGAGAAAGTATGCATGATACAAGGTAGACATTAAATTTTTGTAATTATCTATGGTGTTGTATTTATCTTCCTATTTACATTCGATGTATCCAAATTTCCTTTGGTAGAGATAAATTTGTTTTAGCTACATGATTAAGCAATAGATTTTGTTTTAGTTGTGCTTTACATTCTTGGGATCACTTGGAATGGTAGCGTTTATGAGAATGCCATGAATTTGAAGTTATTTGGAAATAATGTGCATTTATTTGGAAGGATGCACAAAGAATTTCATCAGTGATAAACAGTTCCTCATAAAGATACAAGGTGCACGTTTTCGAAAAGAATGAATTTTGGGTTCTTTTATTTTGGGTTTGATTGGTTATTTATAGTAATAACTATTGTTATTCAAAAGTTTACCCCCATACGGTCAAGTAGACCGACATAATTTGTATTTATTAAATGCATTTATGCATTTTTCTATTATATTTGTAGTGTATGATACATGTGTTTTATTACAATTAAATCTCTATTTGCATTTGTAAGAAAATGAATGTATTGGTTTGCTATAATGTATTTATTAGTGCATCTATATTTGTAATTGAAAAAGATTAGTAATAATCTTCTAATTGAAATTGAAATATGGTTTTTATAGTCTTTATTGCAAGAGCAATAAAGAAACAAGTGTGGCTCACATTTATTAATGCATTAGCTAATGCATTTGAAACAAAATACTTTTATGGTTATTAAATGCATTTGTGTTGTACTTCTGCAATTAAAAGAATATCTGGAAAATTAATTACCATTTCTTTGTGCATATATTCCCATAAATTGATGTCGTTAGTGGGAGATATTTCCCATGGTTTTGTATACTTGTTTCGTTTTGATAATGAATTGATAAATTAATTAATATCCATGGTTATAAAATAATAGCTAGGAATTAATTACCATGGTTTTGTGTTTTTTTCCATGGTTTCCTGACTTGATGCCCATGGTTTTTCATTAGTAGATGATATGTCCCGTAACAATGGTATTGTGGTTATCATAGTGGTATTCTTCATGAACGCAGAGATAAAAAAAACATTGAATGGATTAAAGGTTTGTGTATGAAGTAAGAGAACAACCATGTGCCGGTGATTGGGTACACTACTGGTTGTAAAAATTTTACATATGAAAGGATTATTGTAGTCTTTCTACTCAAAGGTTGTGGAGATGGAAATAGTTATGTTAACTGTACGACAATCCACTCTCATTTGAAGAACTAGACCACAAAGACATAATGTGCAAGGATTTCTTGATAAATAATATCATGATGAATGTAATAACTTCCAATTACTAATGTTATATGTAACATGATATTTCTTTTTAATATTTTATGACAATGGTCAAAAGATGGAATCCCTTACAACCATTGAGTGAGAGGTAAACACCGTCACGAAATTTTAATAAAATTAAACATTTTTTGGTTGATTTATTAAATTCCAACTTAAAGAGATACAACTAGAGCCTCATCCAACTCAATAAAAGACGATGCCTTGTGCATATATTAATTGCAGACGATAACATAGATAACTACGATAAAGTTAAAATCCTTACCCATTCATTTTTGCCTTGCACACTATTATGAAACCTTGGTTGATCATGACCTGCTATTCTTCGCATTAAGAAAAAGACTCCATATGAAACTTTATTTCAAAATATTGTTATGTCAATGTGAATAATAAGACTAATTGCACTTGTAAATTTTCTAAGTATTAAAAAGGAGGGCTATTATTTGTTATTATTTATTGAACCCACCCTTCTCCATCCTACAATACCTACGATTAAAATTCTAAGTGCTGGGTCTATAATCATAACTCATGTTACCTCCTTTAATAGATTTGTCATTATGTTATCCCCAATGTCTCTAATCCAATGAGTTCTCAAGACATTTGAGCTCCCCTAAAAAGAACATAATGATCTAATCGTTTGTACATGGGGATAACCTACATGCCATGAAGTCAGGAACCTATGAATTTTGAAAAAAAAAATGGCTATCACTAAACTCCTAGAGTAACGTTTTTTTTCAACTAGATGATAAATTTCATGAGCTTTAGTCTTCCAAAACTAGTTCTCACTCTTTTATAGTGTACCTAACTAATAAATTTCATTTGACAATGATTTCATTTCGAAAACATTGGAAAATGGGGCTCATAAGGATTATTTTTTACTAATAAAATGGTTACATGCTCTAGAAAGGTAAAATTTGTATATTGGAACTCTACCATAGTATTTATATTTCTATATGACACATTTATTTCGGATGTCCCTTGACTTTGAATCCCCATTCTAGTAGTTATAGTTATGCACTTTCCAGTATACTTATCTTTACTTCACATATAGAGTTATTTAAAGTTAAGAATTCGTTGAGCATTATACTTAGGGATTTGCCATTATCATGATTAGAGAAATTTTTAGGTCAATAGTGGGAACTAATACAAACAATGTACTTCCAACATAAAATTTAAAAGATTTTCCATGTAAATTTTCTATGAATTGTTTCTACCAAATTTCTAGAGCCATATTGAGGCCCTAATCAAAGGATTTTGGTAAATCAGGGGGCTAGGTGTTTTCATGGAATTCCCTATTCCATGTCAAAAGTTTTATTTATTTGATAGTTATTTCCAATCATCTATCATGTTCCCTAAAACAATATTGTATGCAAAGGTCTTCGCCAAGGGAATTTGATGTACCTAGTAACCATGTCGGTTCAAGCAAACCCTTTGGATTTTTATCTTCTAAAATTAATAATTTTTCTCTTCTAGGATTCTTTATTTATATTAAAATTTCACTCTTTCTACCTCTTGTTATAACTTTTGTGAATTCTCCTAACCAACATCGCTCTCTATTTAGATATAGCTACAACCTTTCTAACTCGTTTGTGTTCTATAATATTTTGTTATTTCAATTATTAATAAAAGTTTTGTTACGACACTAGAAAAAAATGAGAGATTAGTCACTACATGACTAAAAACTTTAACCACCACATTTGTTTCAAGTGAAAGTGAATTAATACTAAATTTGAGCAATTTGAAGTGACCTAATTGTTGGGATAAAATCCCACCCCTATTCAAAAATTTTCATAACCGTTCCTCTCTCTCGAATTTAAATAATAGTGTAAAAGGCCCTTTGCAAAGAACAATCAGGTGTGCAAGGTGGATCTCGGTTGAAGATATACGACCAACAACCATCCATCACATCCTAATTAGAGTGTTTTTCCTCCTTCCCAAAAATCCCCGATGTGTTTAGCACTCGCTCTATTGCCCGATCGATCATCGACAAAGATTCGATCCAACTTCTCACAAGTGTGCTCATACCATGAGTAACATGCATTTTAAACACGGTTGTATAACCCAACCATCCTCGACCATTCGATCCCTTCTGATCTGACGACTATTTGGACCCATCGCACTAAGGCATTCCTGTGTCTTAAAATTTCCTCGTATACCCGATGACGTGACAATCATTGAGTGACTCTAGATCGATGTTCATCGTACTTAAACCTACCCCACTTAACTCTTGGCTCTCATGCAATGAGCAATACTTGCCTCCCGTAGTTGGTGTCTTGACCAATGAGAATAAGATACTTATGTGTTGCATTCATTAACTCACTAATTTCCCATTAAACCTCATGGTCACCATATTTTTTCCATTCTCCACGTTGGTTTAGCTTTTTTCATTTTCTGTCACGAAGCATGAACATGGTCATTTTGAAGTTGCAAGGAAACTCTCTCGTTGACGGAATTGCCATTATTGGCTAGTAAGTCATTCCTTATGTCTACCTATTTTTACACCTGTAATTTGCCCTCGCTGAACAATTATGGTTGAGCCAACATGCAAGGAAGCCATAGTAAACGAGTTGGTTGGGGTTCAGAACACTAAGGGGTGCCTGACCAACATCCTCATGTTGAAAAGGACCCTTACTCCTTCAATATCCACGATGAATGATGACATGTGCCTGATCAGAACCAAGATTTTGCATGCAGCTCTACCTCCAGTACATTTCGACCCTAACTTGATTCTTCTACTAGTTGACCAGCTCGAGTCACAACAACATGCAATTTATTTCAAAAATAGTCCTGCATTATTTCTTAGAATAGACAAAGGGATACTGGATAAGATGTTAGGTATCCCAACCCAAGGTGCTGACATAATAGAGAAAGGATTAGATAGGGAATTTATCACTTGGGCTGAAGAGGACAAGCTCGAGTTCCTTAAGACCCTCTTCAAAACCCTTGACCTTGAGCTAAAATTACTTTTTCCCATATCTCCTTGGTTACTTAAACCTTTCTACCAAACTTTGACTTCCCTCTTTTTTACATTTTTGGTCTTTTCGATGATTCCAAGTTAGACGAATTGGTGTCCTTGGCAATTCATCTCATCACCCTTCATCCTACCCAACAAACCATAGATTTTCCAAATTATTTAGCCCATGCCCTTACAATAGACTTATCTACCATCCTTCTTTTTAGTTACTACCGCCACTATTCTTACCTTGTACATTTGGTCCTCTAAAATTATCCTTCTTATTTTATGAGTCTTAAACTTCTTTTGAGCACCTCCAACACTGATGGTAAAGGGAAGGAGGTATTCTGTTGGACAGACGCAATCTACCCCCAATGCCTCCCTTTAGCTTATTCTCAATATATTGATTATTTTTCTTACCCCCTAAAGGCTAAAATAATAGAAACAAATGTGGGTAGAATTTATGAAGAATAGACCAAAATTTTGAGATTAACTGAACAGGAAAGCATCGGGAGCTAGTTCTTATTTTTTGCTCATACAATGATACATCTGTATGCATTTGACAAGAAACCTTATCGGATACCTAATTATGTATCTCCTTTGTTGTTTTCACATGAATTTTTAAGGAAAAAAATTGTAGTTAATGAATTTCATTTTGTTTCCACAAATAAAGGAGAACTATTTAATTATCCTTACATTGTTTCTCCTTTAATCGCTAATAACAAAAATTCCATTGATGCTTTGGAAAGGGGTATCTCTTCTTTCGGAATCATGCAGGATGACTGTTGGCACTATGACCCCTTAGGTGTCATTTCACGACATAAGAAGTAGGCTGGGTTATCAGCCTATGTTCATGAAAGCAGGTGCGAGTTGGAAAAGTTGGTGAACTTACCAATGATAACTAAAGAGAATCTACAGCTAGCATCATCTACAAGGACGGCCAAGGCATTTGCACAAATCAACTTGAGTCAGCCCCAAATTCAAATATGTGTCAAAGAAATCGAACCCATGGCGTCGTGTTCTATTGTTTCTTCCATCAAACAAAAATTTGAGGGCATGACTCAGCTTGATATGGTTCATCAGGTGAAGCCCCGAGAAAGTGACGTAGATTTCAATGTGTTTGACCAATAGGTTGAGCTGTTGGATGCAGAAATCAGGTATACTTTGAAGAGTGTTGAACCGAAAGACTCAAGGGCATATGCCCTGGACATCCAACACTCATTCACATAGCAGAGGGAATTGATAGCTTCCAGAGCATAATTTAATGTAGTTCCATAATAATCACAATTTGCAGACACCTCAGCACTTAGAGAGGTGTTACCTATAACTGGGCCCCATTTTGTGTTGACTACTAATTTCGAGACAATCGTCTTGAATCTTACAATAATTTAGCCTAAAGTAAGATAGATACAATAGATAGTCAGAGCCAAGACTTCCACCCTAACAATAAACCTTGGCAAGTTATATGGAGACGATAAATTTACATCGATAGGTAGGTGAAATTGTGGCACAAAGATTGTTAGATTCCTCAGCAAACAAGAAAATGCAGGCCATGCTTGGAAATGTCTCTGAATAGTTGCATATAGCTTGAGTAGCCCTATGTACCAAGACCAACTGGATCAGAGAATTGGAAGATAGCATCGTGTGTCAATCCGAACAGCCCTCGGATACTACTCCTCTAAAGAAATTATTGGAGGAGAAGGATAAGGAGATCAAAGCACCATAGATGATCCTCAAAATCCTCGACCATGATCCTCATGTCTTAATATAAGATTTCGAGAGGAGAGAGGACATCGAAACTTGTTTCCAAGAAATTGAGGTCACTTTGCGAATCAAGGAAGTAGAGAAACAATATGATTTCAAACAATTAGAGATGCTCAAGACAGAATATCGTAAAAAATAGGAGCGACACCTGAAGCTCTTTACAGAGTACAAGGTGGAAATTGATAAATCCCTTAGTTTGACCCCAAATGTTGAGTCAAAATATCCAAAGTTATTGCATTTCAAGGTAACTCAATTAGAACAAGAGCTATGAACACTCAAAGAAGAAAAGGCACAGGTGAACCATAGGACCGAAGTCGCAGTGAGGTGGATGAATGTTGAAATTGAGAAAATTCAAGCTGCTCTAAAGACAAACATAACGAGGTCAAATATTTGGGGGAAGATCGTTGTGCCACTATGATGGGTAAGAATATACTCGTATGAGCCATAGAGGATATATGCAGAGAAATTTGGCAGAAGATCACTACAGTCGAGGCATACGTGAAGGTTCTCGGGGACTATGAAAAAGTTCTAATACAAAGTGCTAGAGTGGAGGGCAAATCTACAAATGAAGCTCTAGATAAAAGACAAGAGGACCTTGATGCCATTATAGATGTGTTAAATACCTTAGAGGATGTTTCCTTAGAAGAAATGGGATTACCTACTAGGGATAACTACACATTAGAGAACTTTTGAGGTCCAAAATGGAACTCCTAAGAAAAATGTACAACCAAAATAAACTTTATATGAACTAATAGGATTCAATATGATGGTGATTCACCATTTTTGGGGTAAAAAAGGAAAATAATAAAATAATAAAACTACTTTTGAACTTGTATTTTCAACTTATCTCCCTAAGGTTTTACTCAAATTTCGAGCAGGAGTACTCATTGGATGCAAAATTTAATTCCTCATACAATAAATAATCATGTTGCATACTTTTGATAAACGTTGTTACATGAAAAATGAGAAATACATGAAACTATGTGATTGCAATGACATTTTTCATGTATTTCTCATTTTTCATGTAGCAAGGTTCATCGAAGGTATGCAACGTCTGTACTCCTTAGATGAAGAATCAAATTATGCATCCAATGAGTGTTCCCGCTTGAACTTGGAGTAAACCCATAGTGAGATAAGTTGAAAATAGAAGTTGGAAATGTAGTTCTTCCTTTTTTTTCCCTCTAAAATTTGATGATGTAACCTAAGCTTATTTTATTATTTCCACTATTATTTTATAATTTCCTTACGGGGCCAATTTTAGACCTAAAAAATCCCATAATGATCTATTATTTATGCATGTTAAAATTTAAAATGGGTCACCATCCAAGTTATGTGAGATGAATTTGATAAAGTCATGAATGAGATAAATCATTTCAGAACTGAGTGAAACACCCTGGGAAGATTCGGTGTTCCTTCATTCTGGAATAAAGAAAATTCGGTGATATCCTCGCAGAATTTATCTGATCAACTAAAATTAACACAATAGGTCAAACTTTCATTCTTAAATAATTCATGTCTTAATAGTGATTGCAAATTTGTCTATTGAGTTGTTTATTCTGCTAGATGTGTTTTATTTGTATGTTTTCTTTGTTCTCCAAATCATGAATTTTTTCTTTCCTATCGGTGATTCTAGTCACAATATTTACTATTAACTAATTTTCTTTATTTATTATTCTTAAATAATGATATGTTTTCACTTGATGCATGTGTTATGGTTTAAACTTGGTGAACAATTCCCACGCTTGTATTTTTTATTTTTAGCCTTTCTTTCTTTCCTTTTCTTAATGATAGTTATTATTATTTCTATTCAAATTTATCATTACCCTTTCTAATCGCTTGAATTGGGATCTCAAAATTGAGACATACTAAGTTGTGTTCCTCTCTTATGTTAAAGCCATCATATATTACAAAGACCTATTATCTCCATCTGACCTAATTCTATTCGTGAATTGAAAATTAAACAGTTCATATTCCAGGGTTACCCCTGTGGTGTGCTAGAGGTTATCAGTGACAAGAGAGGGAGGATTGATTAGTCCTCAGTGAATGCGTACTTCATTCCTTTATATGTGTGAATGATTTGAGCACCAACACCAACTAAAAGCGAGTAACTTAAGTGACTAATTTAGTCTAGTACTAAAATATATGACTAGATAAAAAATGATTAATGTAAACAACTACTATAGTCCAAGAATAAAAATACAACCAACTAAAAAGTACATGTATATGAATTCCAAGTATGTTGATTTAAACTTGGTCAATTAATATAAATGAGTTACTCTAAATCCATATTTTTCTATAAATAATTCTACAAACACATGCATTGTGCACAAATTCTATTAGATAATTCACATTCTTAGAATGTGCACACACTATTATTAGAAAACCATACATACTTTTAACACCCAAAAAAATGTACACCTGTTAGTACAATCGAGAAGGCATTAAAAATGTCTAGCAGAATGCATAGGTGGACATTTTTCCAGCCGAATATATTATGAAGTTTAGAAAATCAATGTTCTCCTAAGGTCCAAAGTTTATAAGGGAAAAACAGTTAAGGCCACGTGTATCTTTCTTCAATAAATGCGCATGTGGGTCATAACGTTCAAAGGTTTTGCGGTTGCAGAAAATATGACTTAGCAGTCTGGGACCACTCTACACACTTGGAGCCAATTTTTTGACATGAGATCAACCTAGTACAACTGAATTCGATTCGACTTGGAGAAGTGCAGCCCTCAATGGAATCCTCTTATCCTACGCATGTGTATTTATCATACATGTCCCAAGAGAGGGAAGAGGGATTAAAAAAACTCTTTATAAACAGGTCATGGGAGAGCCAAAAGAAGAGACATTGTTATGCTACCCAAATTGTTGTTTGAGAAAACCACCATTCCATTGTTGAAACCAAGGAAGTGAACAACACTATCATGTTGGCCAAATTGTTTCTAAGCAACCCAACATCTTAGTGAGTGAAGAGGAATCCACCCTTTGGAAAGACTTCACACTTATTTGAGAGAGAGGAGAAAATTGCAAAGCAATTGAGGAAAAGAAACCCCCTTGCTGAGAATTTTTGAGCTCCCTAGCTCAAATAATTCTCTTCAAGTGTCTAAGATTCTAATTGTATTCAGCCTCTACCACCAGCAATCAATAAAGGGATATTTTTCCATATATTATTGATGTGTTTTCTCCATTTGAGCATTGTTTTGTTCATGCACATATTTTTTTAATTTTATGTTTATGTATGCATTGTTTCCACTATTTACAATGTTGTGTTTATTTAAGTTTATCCACTAACAACACCAATTTTGATTGTGATCCTTTGCAGGTAACAATCCACTGCTAGGGGGATGTTTTTTGGTACACTTGTGCTCCAAAAACACTATAACACATACTAACAATTATTGTGGCTCTTTATGTTAAGTTATGGTATGTTCTATGCTTATAACAGTTTACTTCTTTTTTTTTTATTATATTCCACAGATTAGCAATCACATGTACATAAAGTAAAGCATAAATAGAACATTAAACGAGCGACAAAAAACAAGCCAAGACAAGAGACACAAGATGTCGCGGCTAGCAAGGGACAAATGCCACAATGTGTGGGGAAACCCTTTGATCAAATCTTCTTTTATCTTCAATAATTCAGCAGAGAGAAATAGTACAATAAATATGATTCATATCAGCAGTAGCAAACCCTAGATCAGCAACATCAGCATTAGCGGCTTTATTATCAAACTAGGGCAGATGATATCTCACAAACCGTTCGTCCGATTGACTTCATTCAACCACCAAAATTTGTGGCTTTCAGAGGAGATCCAGATGGACCTACAGTGTAGTTTTGAAGAGGAGATCTTCTAGTCCACGCAGGTCAATCTTTACTTCTGTAGTTGCAGCTTCAATTTTAGCAGTTTCTGGCTTCAAACTAGGGCAGTCGATATCTTGCAAACCGTTCATCGGATTGACTTCATTCCACCACCAAAAGTAGCGGCTTTCAGAGGAGATCCATATGGACCTACAACACATTTCAAAAGAGGAGATCTTCTAGTCCACGCAGGTCAATCTTTACTTCTGTAGTTGCAGCTTCAGATTCAACAGCTTCCGGCTTCACATGTGTGAGAGAGAGACCCTTTTT
Organism: Pinus taeda; assembly: GCA_000404065.3. Lineage (NCBI taxonomy): Eukaryota > Viridiplantae > Streptophyta > Pinopsida > Pinales > Pinaceae > Pinus > Pinus taeda. The sequence goes on from APFE030834938.1 coordinate 59,095, forward strand.
TGCGCAGTAGAGAAGAGACTCATTTATGCGCAGTAGAGAGAGGAGAGATGTGATGAGATGAGTGAGTACAAATGAGGAAAAGTCCTCTCATATTTATACACAACGTTGGTGTTTGAATAGATGCGACTGTTGGGCTTCTGAGCCTACATGAGTTGTAGGTCGGCTTGATAATAATTCCATAATCAAAATAAATTCATATCTCCATGAATACTTATTGGAATCAGATGATCTTTATATCAATATTACACCTCTCAACGAGAGGAATCTAATAAAAATATTATCAGCCATGAATAAGATGACCCACATGAAGTTTTGCCCTGGTTTCCAATTTTAACACTCCCACTCAACTAGGGAGAGCTTCATCTGCAATCTGTCTATCGGTCATTACTATTCATCCATCAAATGCACTGCCCTGTATAGCCTGACCCTTGCCCTGTTCTACTCCATTCTACTTGTCTTGCTTTGACTTGTTCTGCCCTGTACTGATCCGTACTATTTTGCTCGGTTCTGCTCTGCTCTTGCATTGTTCTATTCTGCTCTACTTTTGTCCGAATTATGAAGAAGAAGAAATGATCGAGGATGTATCATATTGACTCAAAGTCAGTCTCAGAGTATGTACCACTGGTCCCAGAC
>APFE030834938.1:62560-74708 GCA_000404065.3 Pinus taeda
ATCGAACCATGCAAGAATGCAGTCTTGACATCCATCTAATGTAGGTTCCATCCTTGTGAAGCCACAAGGGCTATGATCAAGTGGATGGTCGTATATCTGGCAACAAGTGCAAATATCATAGTCTATACCTTCCTTCTGGGATAAACCACGAGCAACAAAATGAGCCTTATACTTTTTTGTACTTCCATCTGCTGCATGTTTTATCTTGTAAAGCCATTTTGAAGTAACAATTGTCTTGTCTGGGATCCGGGAACTACTTCCTAGACATCATTCTCCATAATAGACTTCATATTTATGGTCATAGCATCCTTCCATACTTAATCCTTGACGACATCTGAGAATGATGAAGGCTCATTTTGTATGATTGTGCTCATGATGGTCAGGTATCCTTGATACCTATTAGGTTTCTTACTTTGACGGAAGGTTCCTCAGGGTGCAGCATGTCCTTCAGCATCATCAAGTATCCCTAAGCCATGAAGGCCTCTTCCTAGAAGAGGAAGGCTCATGTGGATGAGAATCAATCGGATCCATGGGTTCTTCTACATCAAGCATTGATTCATCATCCTTTTCTTTCGTTTCCCTGGTGTTGGCTTCTTGAGAGCTCCTCAAAGTCAGAAGATTGTCCACCTTGCTGAGAGCCATATCTTCATCAAAGGTGACATCATGACTAATCACGACTTCCCTTTGATTGGTGGTGAACATTTCTTCAAGAGTCTTCGAACCCAATGCTTGATGAGGGCATTGATTTTGTCCATATATGGCGGTGTTTGTAGTTTCAACCCATAGAAACTTCGGAAGTCTTTGATCATGTAGCATGGCCCGGACAGCTTCCAAAATCGTGCAGTTCTTCCTTCTTGCCACACCATTCTGCTCAGGAGTATGTGGTGTAGTAGTCTCCCTCTTAATGCCAACCTCAGGTATGCCTGAGTGAACCAACTATAATATATCGGAGGTCTTGCTTTGGCTTGAGGGGAATGGTACCCTTTTGAGCTTTCCTTCGGCACATCCTGGACATACACCTTCTTTCTCTACTCGGAATTCGGGCATCCTAGTCACCATTTGTCTTACACCGAGTATAGATTTATAATGAAGGGGGGCAAACCTCTGATGCCAAATTTTGGACTGAAGAGATGTGTCACAAGACATGACAACTAGTGGACTTCCACCGACCTGATATAAAGAATCAACTAGAAACCCAAGAGTGAAAGCATCTTTAACATTATTGTTCCATATACGTACCTTACCATCGCTGAAGGTTACCTTGTAGCCTTTGTCTTCCATTGCCGAGATGGATACCAGGTTCTTTTTTAGATCAGGTACATATAATACATCTTGTAAGTGAATCGTATTACCTTGATTCAACTTGAGAGAAACATTGCCTACACCTTTCACTAGGTATTTCATGTCATCTCCAAGGACAATTTCCAGGTTAGTTTCTTTCTCTACCAGATTATGGAGTACTTCTTTGTAACCAGTGAAGTGTCTTGAGGCACCACTATCAATGAGCCAAATTCCCATTGAGTCCGAAGGAGCGGAGGTAGATAGAGTAGCTGGTACATAATATCCAGCCTGCTTACTGTCAACAGTGTTAGATTCATACCTAGAATTTCTAGCCTTCTTCCTTGATTTCCAGCATTCCTTTTACCTTTGCTGTTGAATTTTCCATTCCTTCGATTACCATGAGAGGGATTTTGATCATTTTCATAGTGAGAGTCCTTTCTATCAGGGCATTCCCTTGCATAGTGACCTGCTTTATCGCAGATGTAACATCGTTATTTTCTTCCAGCCTTATGTCCAGCCTTTCCTTTTGATTTAGTCATGGAATTATTTTTTTTCTTAGCATGAGAAGAAAAGGCAGCAGGAGGACCTTTAGGCATGGGCATTCCTTGCTCTTCTTCCCTTGTTTCTTCTTGAATGCATCTAGCCATTAATTCCTCAAAACCAGGAATTACATTATAGTTCAAAAGAGTAGTCCTGAACACGTACCATTCAGATGGTAATCCTCCAAGAGTCGTGAGTGCCATTTCCCTGTCAATAATAGCCTCCCCAATAGATAGGAGATCATTCTTGATCTGGGTTATTCTTAAGAAGTATGCTTTTATACTCTCATCTTTACCCTTCTTGATTTCCCTCAGTTTATTTCTAAGAAACAAAACTTGATTTGTATCATTAACTTTAAATAAACTCACCAGTCCATCGTAGATTTCCTTGGAGGTGTCCAGTTTAGAGATGTAGGCCACAAAGTGCTTTTCGATAGAGTCCTGGATGATATTTATTTTGACTTCTTCGGTTTTCTATTTGTTCCATGTAGCAGTAGATGCATTTGATGGAGGCTCAACAATATTGCCTCTTACATGGTCCAGCACTCCTAGATCTTCAAGGGTTAGATCAATAGACATCTTCCATCCGTGATAGTCATCTTTCTCACGGAGCTTGTCTTCGGTAGGAAAGAGTGTTGAGCACCCCATCATTCTTTTAGGATAGCCTTGCCAATCTTCTCTTCGGTGATTGCTCTTGCTCTTGCTCGGGCTTTGTCTTCACCTTAGCTCTGATACCATGTTAAGTCATGGTATGTTCTATGCTTATAACAGTTTACTTCTTTTTTTATTATATTCCACATATTAGCAATCACATGTACATAAAGTAAAGTGCAGATAGAACATTAAACGATCGATAGAAAACAAGCTAAGACAAGAGACACAAGATGTGGTAGCTAGCCAAGGACAAACCCCACAATGTGTGGGGAAACCTTTTGATCAAATATTATTTTATATTAAATAATTTAGTAGAGAGAAATAGTACAATAAATCTGATTCATATCAACAGTAGCAAACCCTAGATCAGCAGCATCAACATTAGTGGCTTTATTATCAAACTAGGGCAGATGATATCTCACAAACTGTTCGTTGGATTGACTTCATTCCACCACCAAAAGTTGCGGCTTTCAGAGGAGATCTAGATGGACCTACAGCGCAGTTCCAAAGAGGATATCTTCTAGTCCACGCAGGTCAATCTCTAATTATATAGTTGCAGCTTCAGTTTCAGCAGTTTCCGGCTTCAAACTAGGGCAGTCGATATCTTGCAAACCATTCGTCGGATTGACTTCATTCCACCATCAAAAGTTGCAGCTTTCAGAGGAGATCCATATGGACCTACAATGCAGTTCCAAAGAGGAGATCTTCTAGTCCACATAGGTCAATCTTTGCTTTTGCAGTTGTAGCTTCAGATTCAACAGCTTCCAGCTTCACATGTGTGAGAGAGAGACCCTTTTCTGCGCAGTAGAGAAGAGACTCATTTATGTGCAGTAGAGAGAGAGAGATGTGATGAGATGAGTGAGTCCAAATGAGGAAAATTCCTATTATATTTATACACAACGTTGGTGTTTGAATAGATGTGACTGTTGGGCTTCTGAGCCTACATGAGTTGTAGGTCGGCTTGATAATAATTCCATAATCAAAATAAATTCATATCTCCATGAATACTTATTGGAATCGGATGATCTTTATATCAATCCTACACCTCTCGACGAGAGAAATCTAATAAAAATATTATCATCCATGAATAAGATGACCCACATGAAGTTTTTCCCTGGTTGCCAATTTTAACACTTTATCTATAATAACATGCCATTGCTTTGAGAACCATGCTGGAGAATGATCACGCGAGGGTTCCCAAGCCTCTTTGTGTGACGGATCTTGCTGCATTGCCAAGCCGCGAATCTCAGTTTCGTGTAGCCTTTCAGGAAATCATGGCGAGCACAGTAGAAGAGGTCCAGGTTTCGAGCTCCGTCCCGGCTGAAGCGGAGCTAGCCTCCGCTAATGCGAATATCGTGGAGCTTTCAGAGTCTGAAGGAGGGTTAAAGAAGTCACTGGCCACCATTCCTGTGAGGAGCGAAGGCGCGCGCGAGGTGTATCAAGAAGTGGTTGCACAAAAGGTATTCTCCTGGAATACTATGACAACAGGCTTTGCGAAACTCAGAAGTGTGGACTTTACGCCTGAACTGTTTGACGAAATGCCTGAGCGACATGAAACGTCTTGGAATGCCTCGTTTCAGATCCAGATCAAGCTCCTCTCAGGAAAAACTCAGCTACATTGGGTAGGCTCTCAGGATCTCGTGAGGGACCTCATGCATGCGCTGGAACTTAAGCTGGGAATTCCCTCTGCAGCTCAAAGACTTCTCCACGAAGGAAAACAACTAGAGAATCTCCACCCCCTTTCTTACTACAACATTAAAAGAAATGCCTCCATTATCCTTTCCCTTCGATTGAGAGGAGGAGCGGCAGGACATTCTTCTTCATCCAAGGCATTCTCATACAAGGATGCTGTCCATACACCGAGGCAGGAAAAAACAGTCCCACCAGGTCAGGCTCCCAAACCTTTTCTGGTGGACAAACTTGAGGAGACTCCCTCCATTCAAATAGTGCATCCATCTCTGGATGAGCAAACCCAACAGTTTGCAGAGCATGGCATTATTTGCAGGTTCAATGGGTTGTGGCCACGGACAACAGATCTCTACCAGTGGATCCACTCTAACTGGACCAACAACTGCAAGGTTTTATTATGCTCAAAGGGCTTTTTCATAACGGTGTTTGCTTTTGAGGAGGACTACCAAAAAGCTCTAAAAGCAGGGCCTTGGTTTTGGGGCTCGGCAGGTCTTATTCCTCACCCACTAGTTCCCGGACTTCGATCCATCTTCGGCAATCATCACCAAGCTCCCAATCTGGGTCAGACTTCCTAATCTCCCAGCTCATCTTTGGCACTTTGCAGTATTCCAAGGAATCGGCAATTCTCTAGGTTGCTTCCTAGACACAGACATTTCCAGAGGGGAAAAAGGCCTATACACCTTTGCCAGAATATGTGCAGAAATAGACATAAGCAAAGGACTTCCGGACAAGATCAATCTTAAAATTTGAGACTTTCATTGGACTCAGCACTTGGATTACGAGAATACAGCTTTCCGCTGCCGCAACTGCCATCTCACAGGGCACCTTCAGAGCTCTTGTCCCTCGAAGCTTGCCCCAAAAAAAAAAGGCAATCCTAAGCAGAAATCCAAAAGCTGGAAGCCTCATGACCCTCCCCCCATGGATGATTTTGATCTTAGCTCAGATGAAGAGGAGATAAATGAGGAAGAAATGGAGACCAAGACAGCGCAAGAACCACCCTCGGCTGATCCTGAGGATTTTTCTGTCTAGCCAAGCTCCCAGAAAAGGAATCATGAATCCTCCACCTCGGATTCAGATAAGGAAATTTCCCAATCAACCCAGCTCAGCTTGCAAATCACGCCAGTTCAGCAATGCCCTCCTGAATGGGTCAAAGTTGGTAAAAAGAAAGGGAAAAAACTTCGCATAGTTGATCCCTCCCATGTTGGGTAGAATCATATGCTTTGTTTTGTTCTCCGTTTCTTCTAGTTTCTTCCTGTTTTGTTCTTCTCTCTTCTCTTCGCTTCTAGGAGCCGACGTGGACTGCACTTCCTTTCCGACTGCCTATGTTCTTGTCTCTCTTGTCTCTGCCTGTTTCCAGGCTTGATTGTACTATATTTTTTTCCTTTATTAATAGATTTAGTTGCTTTGATATCCAAGTTGAAATGTGAATATCCCTTAGAGAGTATTTCTGTGATTTTTTGAGGGTTACTTCATGTTCCTTTGACTGTAGAAGATTTATTTAGGTCCTAAGGCCCTCTTTTCTCCTACCCTCGAGATAGTACATTCCCAAAGCCTCATTCTTATCATGTAAGTCATACCAATGGTGACAAAGATCTCCCATAGAGACCAAATATCCCCTAGAGATGTCATGTGTGGTAATTCAAATACTTTTTCAAGACGAATGATCATGGGAAGATTCAAATATGACCCAAGCACATTATTATCCTTACTTCATCATGGTTAAGGCCCCAAGTGTCATACATGGTGAAAAAAACCTCCTAATAATATTGAGGCCAAACTTACAAGCCCAAAGACCAACTATGACACACAAAACCTTCAAATAACACCCATAATAGACCTAAAGGCTAGATATATCTTAGATAGGATATATGTTGTGGTTTGACACCTTATTCACATCTATTGAACTAGAGAATTTGTCTTTAGGGACTAGGGATCTCGGTTTTCTTCCCTGTCCATTGTAGAGCCCATAAAACCCATTCTTATTATGAAAAACATACTAATTATGCCCATATTCCCATTCTAATATCTTATTCATGGACATTAAACATGAGAACGACTTGTTTTATGGCTAAGGCCCTTTCTCATTCCTTGGTCAAGATATAAACCCTAACTCCCATATATGATGTGGAAAACCTCATAATGGAACACTTATCCTATATGGAGGCATAAAATCCCTCAAATATCATTTATGTTGTTTTTTATGGTCATTTCCATGTAGTGTAAAACAAAGAAGTTTCAGTTTAGGCTTGAGGTCGTTGTTTTCATCCTTTTGTAGTGGTACAATCCTAAAACCCATTATTACTATGTAGAGAATAGTAATTTCATTAAATATAACATATAAAGGCCTAATATCCCCTATAGAGGTCATGTGTGGTTCTTTGAGAATTACTTCACAAAAGCATCAAAGGTTCGAATAAGGCATAAGCCCCTTATGTCCGGATTCTAACCAAGCCTACACTTGTAATCATCATATATGATTTAAAAGCCTCCTAGTTTCATTAAGGTCCAATAGCGAGGCTCAAAGGCCCAATAATGGTGTGAAAAACCTTTGAATAGAATTAATGTGGTGGTTTGAAGCATTTTTAATGGCCACTGATTATTTAGGACTTATTGCCCTTAATTTAATTTCCTTCCTTGGCCATATTAAAGGCCATGAGAACCATTCTTATTATGCAAAACATAATAAATTATGATATTCCAAGCTAGAGTTAGTATTCATGGAAATTAAGCATGATAAATATTACTTAAAGACTAAGGCCCTAGTTTTCCTCTCCTAACCATAACGTATACATTAAATCCAATATGTCATGATAAATACCTCCTATGGTGCCCATATCCCGACTTAAGACCAAAGATCAATTTAAGAATATTTATGTGATTTTTAATTCTATCTCATAGCCCTTGAGACTAAAAAGCTTTTTGTAAGGCCTAATTCCCTTGTTTACCTCCCATACCCATGGTACATTCCTTGACTCCTATACATGGTGTGAAAAAAATATTAATGAAATTGATATCCCATATATACCTAATATTATTTAGAGAGGATATAAGTGGGTTTTCAATTCCAAATTCATGGCCCTTGAGCATGAGAAGCCTCATTTTAGAAGTAAAGGAATTTTTCTCCTTGCTTCACAAAAATTATTATTATGCATAAAATAGTAATGGTGCCCATATTCCAAGTCTAAGGCCCTTTTCATGTCCATTTGTAAAGGCCTTCACATTTATTCTTAGTGTGCAAAATGTACTAATGTTGTGCAAATATTAGTAAGATAAATTCCCCAATAAATATTCTTCCACTAATCATAACTTCTCATAATTCTAAATCTACTTAATTGGCCTCATTGTGATAGGTTTATGCTTATCTCAAACAAATTATAATTTTCAACCCTTTAGGAGGGGTCATGTTATCATACCTTTCCATTTCTATCTTGAAACAAGAAGGAACCTTAGACGTGATTTCAATGTTGAGTATTTTAATTTGTCTCAATACATGAGAAATGTTGGCAACATAAACAACTAGATATTCAAGAAGGTTATACTCTTAGACACATATAAATATCATTTCATACAACCACTAATTATATATGGCTAAATTGGCCCTTTCTGTGGTAAATTCTCTGCACTTAAACCAAATCAACATCCTTTGACAAAATTTTCACCACATTCTCAAAAATTTTTCCACCTTAATTATTTTTTCATTTCAGAATATGGGGTACGACATATTTGGATGCCCATGGCATCGGTCATCTTGGGATGCTACTTTTGGAACTTGCGACACATTCAAGGCTTTTAGTCCTAAAGTTTCATTTAGGATCACCGCATCCCACCCTTCTCATTCTTCAACACTCCCATTTGATGCTCATTCATCTATGCAGACATAGAGTCCACCAATAACTTGTAAAGGTATGGAGCTTTCTTTCCATTATGTATTTGATATTGTTGTACTTTAATGGTATAGATGATTGGCAAAAATATATTTGATTTGTTCTTTTTTCTATTAACTACATTCCTTCAAATCATCTATTACTAAAAATATATGTTTAGCATAGTACTAATTTAGGATTGAAGTAGTTGGCTTCATCCTTTCTTGAGCTCTCCTCTTTGTTTTGTCCAAGGTTTATCATCTAGGGTTTCTGGTATATCTTGCTAAGATATTTTAGTGTGAGGTTTCTATTTTAAGATTTTCTCATCTTATTGCTTCATCTAATGCTACAAATAATTAGCAGAGTGTTAGTATTATCTGACTCAAATTTGATTAGAGTGTTACTACAAACAGTATTGTTAACGAGCATATGTTGCTTGTCTTTAATAATGTCTTGGTTACACATCTTGCATATGGGTTCTTCCTAGTGTTACTATAATAAACCTTCTTCTATGACCTACAATTGAAATAATATCAGTCGGTTCTTGATTTTCTTATGTTCGCTATCCTCTTCGAGCTCGACACTTTCTCTAGATGTTTTGAACCATAGATCTAGATTTAACAATTTCTACATGATATCTTAATTTTTAATTTCATTTTTCTACTCTATTTCTATTATCTTCTCCAATATATAATTTCAATTAAAATCGTCATGCTAATCAATCTACTAATATGCTTTGTCTTAGATATCACAAGGATATACGTATTTCCTAAAAATTCACATCCTTCATGAGATCTACATAGCCAAATCTAATCTAAAAATTATAACATCTCAAAAGTTAATGGATTAGTTAGATTATAAAAGCATGCTTCCTACCATCTCTTACATAAGGATATACTTATCATTCTTATTTCATCATTATCTAACAAACTCTTTCTCGCTTGTTGGGCTAGGAATTTATCCTAAAATGGGGTCCCTTTTCTATGAAGAACGATAACAGAACAAGTCCTATACTTGGTAGTAACCAATTTTGCAAAACATTTGGCAACCCTGTAGTTTCATATAACGTGCTTCACCATTAATGGTTGGTTTTACTTATTTCTTATTTTTATTAATGAGATACCATGTGCACTGCTAAAAAAAGGGCTTGGCCATGCTTCTTTCATAGGTTTCTGAATAATATTTGTTCTACATCAATCTCTCTATGGGGGCTTTGTTTTGCAATATTGAGTTCAAGTATATTTGTGTGAGGATGAAGAGAAGTTTGTTAAAATTTTAAATGTATTTCCATTGTGCCAACTCTGGCTTTGATCCATCCACATTTGGGTTCTGATATATCTACCTCCATAAAAAAATTGATTCGCACTTTTTATATGAAGTAAGAACATGTGTGAAGTTTAAGGGTAACAATGATTGGATAAATTTAATGTTTTTTTTTAGGTTATCATCCCTTTATAATTGAAAGTTTTATCATGGAAGTGGAAATGATCCAAATTTGAGTGACCCACTTGAAGATTGACGATGAATATATCCTTCTTGTTTCAAAAGAGGCTTCTCTAATACCATAGAGAAAGCTAAAAAGGTTGAAGAGAACAAGGTAAGCCCTTGGTCATGATAGAAGGAAAGTTCCTCTTATTGATCAAAATAAGATTACTAATTAAAGTGATCTCATGGATTATGTGAACGCTACTGAGTTTCTGAGAAATGGTCAAGTGTCTACTACTAATTTGGAGCAAATACAACATGCAGAGGAACAATTCATTTCCCAAAACAATTTTTGCAATCTGCTAGGTGAAGTAGATAAAGAGGATGATAAAAAAGATAATCAAGTTGATAATGTCCACATTGGAACTGACATGCTTGAAACCATAAACACATCCATGGATAACTCTGCTCTTGAAAGTGGCAAAGATTTTGAAAAAATGAAATTCCATGCTTGTATAAATGAGCATAGAAGGGAAACAAAAAAAGGTAATCAAGTTTCTAATAGCTACGTAGAAATGGAATAACTCAAATACATAAAAAAATTTAGGAAAAGCACTCATGAAGAAGACAAATGAAGTAAGAAACTACAAAAAAATCCAGTTAGTAAAAATGAGTTCATAGCGAAAGCATCAAATGACTTGCTCATAGTAGCTTCATGCTTTCTTGAGAAGGAGGAGAAGAGTAAGAAGAAGATGATCAAGGAGGGTTCATAAGGAAAATCCAAAATATCTTCTAAATGTTTGAATACAGTGCAAAAGAAAAGTGACAAAAAGGTAGATCATTGCATGAATTGTCTCTTGTATGTTTATGATAAGATTTGATTCACTTATTATTTCAATGTAGGTTCCCATTTTCTTCGCAGAAAAATAAATATAATCTTAAGGAGATACATGTTAAATCCCAATGAATTTTATGGCATTTTCTTGATTGTCGTCATTTTTTTACTTCTTTTTTCCTAGATAATCTTCCAAGTTGCAGTAATTGGGAATTCATTTGAAATGCCCATGAGTATATTTTATTTGTTTTGTGTTAGAAACACCAAATTCTTATTTCAAACCATAGCCAACTGTTGGTAAATAAATTTCATCTATACTGGAGAAAATATTTCTTCAAAAGTTCCATATTGAACAAAAGTGGGACTTATATGTTCAATTTTTACCTTTTACAACTTTAATTGTTATATGTTTGTTGATAGGAAAGAGGATTCAATGGATAATTAGATTAAAGAGTTATTTTTTACAACATTTTTTATTGATGACTTAAAGTAGGGATGGGAATGGATGCATTGGAGTGTTGAAAAGTTTCGAGGATGATACATATTATGAGGAACTTTCAAAGGATGGGGAAGGTGGCGAACCTTTGAAGGAGATGCCTCAAACGAAGGTGAAGTTTACATAATAAGCACAAAAAATAATAATCGAAACATTAAACTCCTCTAATTTTTTTCTTTGGTTGTACTTTGGTGGGATGGTCTAATGATTGCATTTGGTAATGAACTCTTATTTCAGAATGGAGAATGAAATTCATAAGATGTCATTTTTAGGGATTCCCTTTCCAATAAAAGTGGCATTCCTCGTACCCTAGACAACCATGGTGAAACAAGCCTATGTGTGGAGGTGTGTGCTTGATTAAGATCATTTAAGCCAAGTTCATAGGGCTTCTTTCATTTTCTTCCTGGGAGGTACCCAATATTGACTATAATCTCACATCTATACATGTCACACCAAATCTCTCCCTTTTTTGTTTTATCCATGATTAGATATGTTATACACTATCTAAGAAGATATGTTTGGCGTTAAATTTTGGCCAAATAAGCAAGCATAATATGTAGGTCAATTTTCAGTGAAATGTTGGATTTTTGTGCTCGGTATTCTAGTCTCTCTAGCATTTAATTAGGAATCTATGAAAGCATGTATTTTCTTATGCTACAAGAACAATCAATTTCCTACTTGATCAATGGAAAATGAAATATTTTCACTAGAATTAGCTTACTTGGAAATTGGATCCTATTTATTATCTATGCATAGTATAAGGAAAGATAATGCCAAGAATAATGGTGTATTTCGAGCACTAGTTGAGGACACTCAAGTTTGAATGAATGTATCTATATATATTTTTTATATTTTAAGAATATATTTATATGTTATTCTAGTGGATGCTTGCAATACTCAACCATTGATATAGTTTCCACTACGTTTAGGATCTTTTTTGCAATTCTAAATTAAGTTCCGGAGATGATCAAGAGGAAAATCCTAATGATAACACCTAAGAGAATCAAATTTGTGTTCCAACATTATCAAATATTAATTTTAAGCTTGATTCAATTATAGATGATGATGAGTAGATATCTTTCATGTATATGTTATTTTCTTCTATCTTGATCTAATTGTGTTTGGCATCTTTTCCTCCATATTTCAGTCTTAGGCTTTTATTATTGGTAAGTTAGCATAATTAAAGAAGCAAATGGTGGACAATATTTCACTTCAAACAAACCCCAATACACTATAAATTTAATAGAGAATATACTAACTTTCTGTCAACAAGTTTCAGACATTTAGAGAAATATTTTAATACATAAGCCAAATCTGAAATCACTACACTTAATGTAGATTTTATTATAATACAGTTTTGGAAAGT
>APFE030834938.1:78722-112432 GCA_000404065.3 Pinus taeda
GTGGATCCACTCTAACTGGACCAACAACTGCAAGGTTTTATTATGCTCAAAGGGCTTTTTCATAACGGTGTTTGATTTTGAGGAGGACTACCAAAAAGCTCTAAAAGCAGGGCCCTGGTTTTGGGGCTCAGCAAGTTTATTCCTCACCCCCTGGTTCCCGGACTTCGATCCATCTTCGGCAATCATCACCAAGCTCCCAATTTGGGTCAGACTTCCAAATCTCCTAGCTCATCTTTGGCATTTTGCAGTATTCCAAGGAATTGGCAATTCTCTAGGCCGCTTCCTAGACACAGACATTTCCAGAGGGGAAAAAGGCCTATACACCTTTGCCAGAATATGTGCAGAAATAGACATAAGCAAAGGACTTCCGGACAAGATCAATCTTAAAATTTGAGACTTTCATTGGACTCAGCACTTGGATTACGAGAATACAGCTTTCCGCTGCCGCAACTGCCATCTCACAGGGCACCTTCAGAGCTCTTGTCCCTCGAAGCTTGCCCCAAAAAAAAAAGGCAATCCTAAGCAGAAATCCAAAAGCTGGAAGCCTCATGACCCTCCCCCCATGGATGATTTTGATCTTAGCTCAGATGAAGAGGAGATAAATGAGGAAGAAATGGAGACCAAGACAGCGCAAGAACCACCCTCGGCTGATCCTGAGGATTTTTCTGTCTAGCCAAGCTCCCAGAAAAGGAATCATGAATCCTCCACCTCGGATTCAGATAAGGAAATTTCCCAATCAACCCAGCTCAGCTTGCAAATCACGCCAGTTCAGCAATGCCCTCCTGAATGGGTCAAAGTTGGTAAAAAGAAAGGGAAAAAACTTCGCATAGTTGATCCCTCCCATGTTGGGTAGAATCATATGCTTTGTTTTGTTCTCCGTTTCTTCTAGTTTCTTCCTGTTTTGTTCTTCTCTCTTCTCTTCGCTTCTAGGAGCCGACGTGGACTGCACTTCCTTTCCGACTGCCTATGTTCTTGTCTCTCTTGTCTCTGCCTGTTTCCAGGCTTGATTGTACTATATTTTTTTCCTTTATTAATAGATTTAGTTGCTTTGATATCCAAGTTGAAATGTGAATATCCCTTAGAGAGTATTTCTGTGATTTTTTGAGGGTTACTTCATGTTCCTTTGACTGTAGAAGATTTATTTAGGTCCTAAGGCCCTCTTTTCTCCTACCCTCGAGATAGTACATTCCCAAAGCCTCATTCTTATCATGTAAGTCATACCAATGGTGACAAAGATCTCCCATAGAGACCAAATATCCCCTAGAGATGTCATGTGTGGTAATTCAAATACTTTTTCAAGACGAATGATCATGGGAAGATTCAAATATGACCCAAGCACATTATTATCCTTACTTCATCATGGTTAAGGCCCCAAGTGTCATACATGGTGAAAAAAACCTCCTAATAATATTGAGGCCAAACTTACAAGCCCAAAGACCAACTATGACACACAAAACCTTCAAATAACACCCATAATAGACCTAAAGGCTAGATATATCTTAGATAGGATATATGTTGTGGTTTGACACCTTATTCACATCTATTGAACTAGAGAATTTGTCTTTAGGGACTAGGGATCTCGGTTTTCTTCCCTGTCCATTGTAGAGCCCATAAAACCCATTCTTATTATGAAAAACATACTAATTATGCCCATATTCCCATTCTAATATCTTATTCATGGACATTAAACATGAGAACGACTTGTTTTATGGCTAAGGCCCTTTCTCATTCCTTGGTCAAGATATAAACCCTAACTCCCATATATGATGTGGAAAACCTCATAATGGAACACTTATCCTATATGGAGGCATAAAATCCCTCAAATATCATTTATGTTGTTTTTTATGGTCATTTCCATGTAGTGTAAAACAAAGAAGTTTCAGTTTAGGCTTGAGGTCGTTGTTTTCATCCTTTTGTAGTGGTACAATCCTAAAACCCATTATTACTATGTAGAGAATAGTAATTTCATTAAATATAACATATAAAGGCCTAATATCCCCTATAGAGGTCATGTGTGGTTCTTTGAGAATTACTTCACAAAAGCATCAAAGGTTCGAATAAGGCATAAGCCCCTTATGTCCGGATTCTAACCAAGCCTACACTTGTAATCATCATATATGATTTAAAAGCCTCCTAGTTTCATTAAGGTCCAATAGCGAGGCTCAAAGGCCCAATAATGGTGTGAAAAACCTTTGAATAGAATTAATGTGGTGGTTTGAAGCATTTTTAATGGCCACTGATTATTTAGGACTTATTGCCCTTAATTTAATTTCCTTCCTTGGCCATATTAAAGGCCATGAGAACCATTCTTATTATGCAAAACATAATAAATTATGATATTCCAAGCTAGAGTTAGTATTCATGGAAATTAAGCATGATAAATATTACTTAAAGACTAAGGCCCTAGTTTTCCTCTCCTAACCATAACGTATACATTAAATCCAATATGTCATGATAAATACCTCCTATGGTGCCCATATCCCGACTTAAGACCAAAGATCAATTTAAGAATATTTATGTGATTTTTAATTCTATCTCATAGCCCTTGAGACTAAAAAGCTTTTTGTAAGGCCTAATTCCCTTGTTTACCTCCCATACCCATGGTACATTCCTTGACTCCTATACATGGTGTGAAAAAAATATTAATGAAATTGATATCCCATATATACCTAATATTATTTAGAGAGGATATAAGTGGGTTTTCAATTCCAAATTCATGGCCCTTGAGCATGAGAAGCCTCATTTTAGAAGTAAAGGAATTTTTCTCCTTGCTTCACAAAAATTATTATTATGCATAAAATAGTAATGGTGCCCATATTCCAAGTCTAAGGCCCTTTTCATGTCCATTTGTAAAGGCCTTCACATTTATTCTTAGTGTGCAAAATGTACTAATGTTGTGCAAATATTAGTAAGATAAATTCCCCAATAAATATTCTTCCACTAATCATAACTTCTCATAATTCTAAATCTACTTAATTGGCCTCATTGTGATAGGTTTATGCTTATCTCAAACAAATTATAATTTTCAACCCTTTAGGAGGGGTCATGTTATCATACCTTTCCATTTCTATCTTGAAACAAGAAGGAACCTTAGACGTGATTTCAATGTTGAGTATTTTAATTTGTCTCAATACATGAGAAATGTTGGCAACATAAACAACTAGATATTCAAGAAGGTTATACTCTTAGACACATATAAATATCATTTCATACAACCACTAATTATATATGGCTAAATTGGCCCTTTCTGTGGTAAATTCTCTGCACTTAAACCAAATCAACATCCTTTGACAAAATTTTCACCACATTCTCAAAAATTTTTCCACCTTAATTATTTTTTCATTTCAGAATATGGGGTACGACATATTTGGATGCCCATGGCATCGGTCATCTTGGGATGCTACTTTTGGAACTTGCGACACATTCAAGGCTTTTAGTCCTAAAGTTTCATTTAGGATCACCGCATCCCACCCTTCTCATTCTTCAACACTCCCATTTGATGCTCATTCATCTATGCAGACATAGAGTCCACCAATAACTTGTAAAGGTATGGAGCTTTCTTTCCATTATGTATTTGATATTGTTGTACTTTAATGGTATAGATGATTGGCAAAAATATATTTGATTTGTTCTTTTTTCTATTAACTACATTCCTTCAAATCATCTATTACTAAAAATATATGTTTAGCATAGTACTAATTTAGGATTGAAGTAGTTGGCTTCATCCTTTCTTGAGCTCTCCTCTTTGTTTTGTCCAAGGTTTATCATCTAGGGTTTCTGGTATATCTTGCTAAGATATTTTAGTGTGAGGTTTCTATTTTAAGATTTTCTCATCTTATTGCTTCATCTAATGCTACAAATAATTAGCAGAGTGTTAGTATTATCTGACTCAAATTTGATTAGAGTGTTACTACAAACAGTATTGTTAACGAGCATATGTTGCTTGTCTTTAATAATGTCTTGGTTACACATCTTGCATATGGGTTCTTCCTAGTGTTACTATAATAAACCTTCTTCTATGACCTACAATTGAAATAATATCAGTCGGTTCTTGATTTTCTTATGTTCGCTATCCTCTTCGAGCTCGACACTTTCTCTAGATGTTTTGAACCATAGATCTAGATTTAACAATTTCTACATGATATCTTAATTTTTAATTTCATTTTTCTACTCTATTTCTATTATCTTCTCCAATATATAATTTCAATTAAAATCGTCATGCTAATCAATCTACTAATATGCTTTGTCTTAGATATCACAAGGATATACGTATTTCCTAAAAATTCACATCCTTCATGAGATCTACATAGCCAAATCTAATCTAAAAATTATAACATCTCAAAAGTTAATGGATTAGTTAGATTATAAAAGCATGCTTCCTACCATCTCTTACATAAGGATATACTTATCATTCTTATTTCATCATTATCTAACAAACTCTTTCTCGCTTGTTGGGCTAGGAATTTATCCTAAAATGGGGTCCCTTTTCTATGAAGAACGATAACAGAACAAGTCCTATACTTGGTAGTAACCAATTTTGCAAAACATTTGGCAACCCTGTAGTTTCATATAACGTGCTTCACCATTAATGGTTGGTTTTACTTATTTCTTATTTTTATTAATGAGATACCATGTGCACTGCTAAAAAAAGGGCTTGGCCATGCTTCTTTCATAGGTTTCTGAATAATATTTGTTCTACATCAATCTCTCTATGGGGGCTTTGTTTTGCAATATTGAGTTCAAGTATATTTGTGTGAGGATGAAGAGAAGTTTGTTAAAATTTTAAATGTATTTCCATTGTGCCAACTCTGGCTTTGATCCATCCACATTTGGGTTCTGATATATCTACCTCCATAAAAAAATTGATTCGCACTTTTTATATGAAGTAAGAACATGTGTGAAGTTTAAGGGTAACAATGATTGGATAAATTTAATGTTTTTTTTTAGGTTATCATCCCTTTATAATTGAAAGTTTTATCATGGAAGTGGAAATGATCCAAATTTGAGTGACCCACTTGAAGATTGACGATGAATATATCCTTCTTGTTTCAAAAGAGGCTTCTCTAATACCATAGAGAAAGCTAAAAAGGTTGAAGAGAACAAGGTAAGCCCTTGGTCATGATAGAAGGAAAGTTCCTCTTATTGATCAAAATAAGATTACTAATTAAAGTGATCTCATGGATTATGTGAACGCTACTGAGTTTCTGAGAAATGGTCAAGTGTCTACTACTAATTTGGAGCAAATACAACATGCAGAGGAACAATTCATTTCCCAAAACAATTTTTGCAATCTGCTAGGTGAAGTAGATAAAGAGGATGATAAAAAAGATAATCAAGTTGATAATGTCCACATTGGAACTGACATGCTTGAAACCATAAACACATCCATGGATAACTCTGCTCTTGAAAGTGGCAAAGATTTTGAAAAAATGAAATTCCATGCTTGTATAAATGAGCATAGAAGGGAAACAAAAAAAGGTAATCAAGTTTCTAATAGCTACGTAGAAATGGAATAACTCAAATACATAAAAAAATTTAGGAAAAGCACTCATGAAGAAGACAAATGAAGTAAGAAACTACAAAAAAATCCAGTTAGTAAAAATGAGTTCATAGCGAAAGCATCAAATGACTTGCTCATAGTAGCTTCATGCTTTCTTGAGAAGGAGGAGAAGAGTAAGAAGAAGATGATCAAGGAGGGTTCATAAGGAAAATCCAAAATATCTTCTAAATGTTTGAATACAGTGCAAAAGAAAAGTGACAAAAAGGTAGATCATTGCATGAATTGTCTCTTGTATGTTTATGATAAGATTTGATTCACTTATTATTTCAATGTAGGTTCCCATTTTCTTCGCAGAAAAATAAATATAATCTTAAGGAGATACATGTTAAATCCCAATGAATTTTATGGCATTTTCTTGATTGTCGTCATTTTTTTACTTCTTTTTTCCTAGATAATCTTCCAAGTTGCAGTAATTGGGAATTCATTTGAAATGCCCATGAGTATATTTTATTTGTTTTGTGTTAGAAACACCAAATTCTTATTTCAAACCATAGCCAACTGTTGGTAAATAAATTTCATCTATACTGGAGAAAATATTTCTTCAAAAGTTCCATATTGAACAAAAGTGGGACTTATATGTTCAATTTTTACCTTTTACAACTTTAATTGTTATATGTTTGTTGATAGGAAAGAGGATTCAATGGATAATTAGATTAAAGAGTTATTTTTTACAACATTTTTTATTGATGACTTAAAGTAGGGATGGGAATGGATGCATTGGAGTGTTGAAAAGTTTCGAGGATGATACATATTATGAGGAACTTTCAAAGGATGGGGAAGGTGGCGAACCTTTGAAGGAGATGCCTCAAACGAAGGTGAAGTTTACATAATAAGCACAAAAAATAATAATCGAAACATTAAACTCCTCTAATTTTTTTCTTTGGTTGTACTTTGGTGGGATGGTCTAATGATTGCATTTGGTAATGAACTCTTATTTCAGAATGGAGAATGAAATTCATAAGATGTCATTTTTAGGGATTCCCTTTCCAATAAAAGTGGCATTCCTCGTACCCTAGACAACCATGGTGAAACAAGCCTATGTGTGGAGGTGTGTGCTTGATTAAGATCATTTAAGCCAAGTTCATAGGGCTTCTTTCATTTTCTTCCTGGGAGGTACCCAATATTGACTATAATCTCACATCTATACATGTCACACCAAATCTCTCCCTTTTTTGTTTTATCCATGATTAGATATGTTATACACTATCTAAGAAGATATGTTTGGCGTTAAATTTTGGCCAAATAAGCAAGCATAATATGTAGGTCAATTTTCAGTGAAATGTTGGATTTTTGTGCTCGGTATTCTAGTCTCTCTAGCATTTAATTAGGAATCTATGAAAGCATGTATTTTCTTATGCTACAAGAACAATCAATTTCCTACTTGATCAATGGAAAATGAAATATTTTCACTAGAATTAGCTTACTTGGAAATTGGATCCTATTTATTATCTATGCATAGTATAAGGAAAGATAATGCCAAGAATAATGGTGTATTTCGAGCACTAGTTGAGGACACTCAAGTTTGAATGAATGTATCTATATATATTTTTTATATTTTAAGAATATATTTATATGTTATTCTAGTGGATGCTTGCAATACTCAACCATTGATATAGTTTCCACTACGTTTAGGATCTTTTTTGCAATTCTAAATTAAGTTCCGGAGATGATCAAGAGGAAAATCCTAATGATAACACCTAAGAGAATCAAATTTGTGTTCCAACATTATCAAATATTAATTTTAAGCTTGATTCAATTATAGATGATGATGAGTAGATATCTTTCATGTATATGTTATTTTCTTCTATCTTGATCTAATTGTGTTTGGCATCTTTTCCTCCATATTTCAGTCTTAGGCTTTTATTATTGGTAAGTTAGCATAATTAAAGAAGCAAATGGTGGACAATATTTCACTTCAAACAAACCCCAATACACTATAAATTTAATAGAGAATATACTAACTTTCTGTCAACAAGTTTCAGACATTTAGAGAAATATTTTAATACATAAGCCAAATCTGAAATCACTACACTTAATGTAGATTTTATTATAATACAGTTTTGGAAAGTGTAAAATTTTGATATATATATATATATATATATAATATATATATATATATATTATATATATTATATATATATATATATCAGATATATGACGCTTAATTACATACTTTTAGCTTTGAAAAAGTTTGTGCAACCCTTTAATCTCTATGAAACCTTAGCTAGGTAAAACCAATAAAAACCCTAGTTCTACCGAGGTACTCTAACATGTTAGAATAACCACCAAAAAGTCCTTGGCCTCATGTAAGTTTGTGTCTCTTCTCTTCCTCCTCAGAAAATAAAACTTAGGATTTATCGCCAAATCCTAACTTCAATTCTACCTTATGGCTCAAACCCTCTCACTGGGATTAAAAAATGCTCCAAGAAACCCTAGTGCCTTAGGACACACGTATAAAAAGTGAAAAGAATATTTTGAGAGAGAGAGAGATTAGTTCTCCTCATATTATGTCACCAATCCAACTGTAAAAAAGAATAAATGTGATTTCATGATTGATTATAATAATGTTTCTCTTCTTTCTATATATGAGAGGCCATGTCGGATGGGTCAGGTTCGACAATGATTAAATTTGATTTGAATTCAATTTTTTCCATAAGGAATTTAAAAAAATTATTAGCTCATAATTTATATTAATATATATTATAAATGAAATCACTGAAATTTACAAGTATATGGCTAATATAAGTTTATAAATAACTTGTAACTCATTAGCTCAATTATGTTTCGTAACTTCAAATATATTTAAAAGTTTTATCTTAAAGTGTTATTGATTCCAAATTCCTACCTAGTATAACCTAGGTAAATCCAACCCTTGGAATCAAATTAAGGTTGTTGAGGATTGTAACCCAATGTTCTTCTTCATGTAATTTGCATTGACCTAAGAGTAGCCATAACTTTGTCAGCACAATTCATTGGCTCTTATTGTTCAGGGGCCCTTCTAATAGAGCACATGCTACGAGGTCATGTTGGTTTTATGCCCTCCCTTTGGATTTTGAACCCATTTGAATTTATATAAAGTTTAGGCCTAAATTGGAAGCTAAAATGTTAAATATGGTGAATCTGCTAGACGATCACAAAGGGAACACTAAACAGTTCTAGATCTCTAAAGCATAAAGGGTGCATTTCATAGGTTGAATTGAATAGAGTGAAATTTAATTGAACCCATTGAACCTTAGTCAAGCTTTTTTTCTACTTTTTATTGTTAAAAAATCAACCCACTCGTGTAGATTTTTTTGACCATCGTTTAGTCAAGGAATTTCTTAATCTCTATTGGTGCACCTTCGATGAACTACTCATGCACTTCTATGAAGAATTGGCTCCGGCTTCTGTAATTCATTGCCGATTCATTTGTGCATAATTCTTCATATAGCTATTGATCTTTGTCTCCCACCATATTTGTATGTCCTCTAATGTTAACATTTATGCTTGCATACTCTATGACTCAAGTTTTGACGACCGACAATAGAACTAATGTTGTAATCTAGGGAAAAGTGTGCATTGTTATCAGTGGTATAGACATCAGGAAATCATATAACAAGAATAAGTAGATATATAAAGACACAGTAATGGAGAATCAAAAAAAGCACTCTAATATATTCTTTCTTATTAGTCGAATTAGAATTGATACATTGGTATAAAAATAGATATATATAGACTGTCAAGATAATTATTGCAGTCTAATTGTCCAACCATAGACCATAACTAATATGAGATCATTTATAACTTTATGACATTTCACATTACAATGTGTATTTGTCGACTTTACGCAAGCTAGTCGACTAGGCCAACTATCTTCTTCAACATGCTAGTTGGCTAGGACGACTAGCTCCTCCAATAGACAACAAAAACCTCAATTACAAAATGAGTAAAAACCAGCAACACTACTAACTAGACCTAAATCTAACCAACCACAAAAGCCACCATTACAGTGATGGGGTTGTGGAGAACCACATTATATAACAAATTGTCCTTCTCGCAGAAGCACTAAGAAAGTAGAAAGCATTTAAGAGGATTCTACCATACATGAAGTGGCAAGAAGTATACCTAAAATTAATGCTACATTAAATGACCATTATGTTGGATATCAACTTACCATGATTGAATTTGAAGGTAAGATCTCCAATCACATTGTATCTATTTTAATATACCCTAGAGCAAGTTTAAGTTATACAAGTCCCGAGGTAGTGTAATTATATCATTTGCAAGCCAATAAATTTAAGAACCTGTGGCTCGTTCAATTATTCAAAAGCGAAATGAGGAGTGTAGTGGATAAAGAAGAATTTTTTTTAGTTGAATTGGTGGGTCAATCCATAAAGGTGACTTTAAGTGTCTTACCTATAGGATCCTACGATGTCTTAATTGGTATGGATTGGTTGAAAGCTTATTGTTCCCTTGGAAGTTGTAAGGATAAGACTATCAATTTCTTGAATAAAGGGGGTTTTAGGCAAGAAATTCAAGGAATTAAAAGAAATGTGTGTTGGGATAGGGTCCCCTGGGTCAAATTTTGTTAAGTTTTGTTAAATATTGTAAAGTCTCCACATTTTGAGGAGTGGAGCGTGAGTAAAAATAGGTTGATAGGAGTCAAAGGGGCTTTAGGAAGGTCAAAGCCCCTTATTTTATTAAGGGTCAAGTTATTTTGAGACGTGCCCATGGTTTTTCGTCCATGGTATTATAATGAAAAAGAATATAAAGGAAGTTATAGAAGAGTCATAGGATAATAGAAGCGAAGTAAGAATAGTGCATGATATGGGTCTGATTTTATCTATTCTGTACTTGGGCAAAGGGGAAGGATCCCGCAACTATGTGCACAAAGACCTTGGTAAGTCTGCAGTTGAGTTCATGGGCCCCTGCAGCTGTGTGTGGTGGGTTGGGAAGAACTGTAATTGAAGATCTTAAGCATAATAAAGAACTATTTTGAAGAACTATCAATGCATTTATGTATTACTATTTTATTTTTGAACTTACTATATTTATGATCTATTGAATGCAATTAATCAGGAAAAGTACTCAATAGATTTGTGAAGATGTAGATCTGTTTATTCATATGCTGTTATGCATGTTTAGCATAATTGGTGAAGGACATAAGTCTATTTGTTTTCATTTACTATAAGTTCTCGGTTTTGAGGACTAGGGTTCGTGAAGGTCAAGATAACACCTAGATCTACAGAAAACACATCACATATCCCTCTGGATGAAGAAACCTAGTTCTAGCATCCCCCAATACTGCCTCAGCTGAGACTGTAGCCTATGCTCTGCAAGTTTTTGCAGAAAGGACTGGTAGTGTAGGGTTTTGTTGGTTAGCGCAACTGACTCTGAACTTGGGTCCAATCCCCCTCAAGACAACAAATGGTTTCATTGCCCAGACCAAGATCTATCTGAGGGATGTGTGTTGTGGCATAAGTGGATACCAACTAAGGAGATTTAAAAGTGGATAGATCGAAAGCTACATGATTTTGCAACCCAAGAAAATAGAAATCCGTGCCTATCGAAAGAAGAGTGGTTCTAGAGATATCTATATACAGAGGAACATGAAGTTGTGTTTTGCTATTTTTCTTTTGAATTATACAAATGGTTGGCTAAATTGGTGGGTGGTCAACCTACCTATAAGTTGGATAACCCTATTGTGTGGACTCTAGATTTAGTGAAGCACCTGGAAGGATCAGAAAACAAGGTTGCAAAGGTTGTTGATTACTGGATTCGTAGTACTTTTGGCATATTTATTACTGAGTTTAAAATTGATATGTCTACCAGTTATAGCGAAGCTGAATGTCGATTTTTCAAAGGACCAAGAGGTAAGTATTTGAAGTCTCTGAAAACTTGGATTAAAATGCTATTGTGCGATAAATGGGTTATGCAGCTAAATTGATGTTTAGCAGAGGCTTGATGGGAGCTACGCGATGTGGGAAACAATTTAGAAAAGATCTAGATATAATTGCCAAGTATAGTCCTCTATTGGGAGCATCATATAGTGAAGAAGAAAGTAATTGTCTGAAGATGCCTCGAGGTGCGTCGCAATCGATAGATTAGGGTATTATGAGAATACCACATCCATCCAATCCACCTCCACCATCAACTCCACCTCACTCACCTATGCCTCTACCTCAACCTCCACATCCACTATTCAGTATGGCGAACACTATGAATATGCCTATATTCAGGGGTCTAGGGACAGAAGACCCTGATCAATTTTGGTTTGTAGTAGATGTTGTGTGGAAGTCATAGTAGATAACCAACGATGATTTGAAGAAAGCGTAGCTGGTCACAACATTGCAAGATAGCACACTGAGTTGGTATATTAAGTATAGTATGACTCATCCAGCTGCAGCATTGAAAGACACAAAATATGCATTGTATAATGAATTCAGAAAGCCTAAGTCTCAAGCCCAGTCTGTGGTTGAGGTCAAATAAATTAAGGAGAAGATGAATGAATTTGCACGGGATTTTGATCAAAGGTTGAAATGTCTTCTACAACAGGATAATCCACAGATCTCAGACGAGAAACATCAGGATTGGCATATTGCTTCATTGTTACCTCATTTTGGATTACCATTGTCACAATAGAATCTTAGATCACAGGCTGAAGCCCTGGAAATTTCTATGAAGTTGGAGGATTCACCTATTCAAGATATGAATTTGGGAGTGCAATAGATTCAATCGCAGCTAGCTAGCTTTCATATGGAGTTGCAGGATCTCAAAAAGGGGAAAGAGGTCCAAAATGAGACACGTTATGAAGTATGGTGCTTAAAATGCAAGGGAAATGGTCATGATAAGGATCATTGCCTGATATATCAGAACTATCTAATTAGGAGAAGTCTTATCCCCTGAAGCCAAAAAATACCACTGGATCGAGTAACGGAATAGTGCCATGGTGCGCTATCTGCCAAATAATAGGAAAACACTCAATAGATAATTTCCATTTGTTGTAGAAGTTCATGCAAACTTTGTAACAACTATTCTGCAATTTCCGTAAGTCTGTAGGCCATGGTGAGTGAAATTTCTGAAGCTATGAGTTAATGATGGACATAACTCCAACATATAGAGTATAGGCTAAGAAATGTCCTCATCAGGATCAAGGCACACCTACAGTGCGTGGAGGATTCCAAGGATGAGGAAGAGGGTGAGGAGGAGGAGGTGGAAGAGGTCACAGACAGATTATTTGTTACAATTGTGGGGAACCATGGCAATTTTCGTGAGATTTTCAAAAACCTGACACATCCCTCTTGTTAATATTACCAAAAGTTTGACCATGTTATAGAGGATTATCCTGTTCTCATCGCAAAGACACAAGAGAAGAAGAACGAGCAGCCCACTTAGAACATCTAGATGATGAGGTGTTGACAGTGGTGGAACCACAAACATTCAGGGGATCACCCTCGTATGAAGTCCCAACTAGACCTCATACCATTTGGTGTGGGACTCCCATCTGGTATAATGGCTCGGTTGCCATTGTCTTAAGGATTTTCCTCAACTCTTTCTTATTAGCATAGGAGAGTGGTCTCCTTTGTCTTCGAGAAGTGAGTTTCGCATGTCTAGTGAGTGTAGGTGTACTCATGTTAATGGTTCTTTAACTGTAAAAGGGGAATATGGTGAAAGTGAGTTCCAAGTTGGATGGGATGTAGTCCCAACTCAGCTAGGAACACACAACATAACAGGACATGCACAACTTCCAGAGGAGCAGTCCACACGGATGTGGCAGTCACAACATACAAGGTAAGATAACATGTACAACACTCAACAGATTAGTCTGAACGAGTGCAATGGTTGTTACAACAAGCTTCATGTGAAAGGTTTGTTTGATATCCGAGAGAGAAGTCTACATGGGCGAGATAACGTTCACAACATAGACAACACATTTCCATTAATAGACTATGCACTACAAAAACTAAAACAGTTCAGATGTAAAACACAGGTTAAAGAAACATGAATTACAAGTGTTAAAGAGCAGTCTTACAACAAATGCAATACATGTGTGAAAACCTGCTGGCCTATAGTAGGGTTCTCAATTAAGTGAAATTTCCAAGACACATCGTTACACCATACATCACGAACCCCGAGTGCAAGGCATTGGAGCCACTACTTACTCCTCAAAGAAAATATTACAGACTCTCTTGGCTATGTGGGAGGAGCTGAGGTGAAAATTCCTCTACATGTACAAATTAGGGGGTATTTATAGCCAAGGGTGACACTGACCCTTGTGTTTGTTCGACTACCCTCATGACCATTTGACTCCCATGACTTTCTGACTTACATGACTCTTTGTTCAACAAGTGGGTCTCTTGGACTTCCATGATATATCACATTGATTGACAACATAGGCCATAGTGGAGATGTGGGCGACATGACTCCACATGACTTGACATAACATTGTTGTTATTCATTCGTGTTACTGTTGGAGTGCATGTGGAGCTATAGTGTTGTTGGGTGATGGATGTCTTCATGGTGTATCATAGCTTCACATTGGAGCCACTACTTACTCCTCAAAGAAAATATTACAGACTCTCTTGGCTATGTGGGAGGAGCTGAGGTGAAAATTCCTCTACATGTACAAATTAGGGGGTATTTATAGCCAAGGGTGACACTGACCCTTGTGTTTGTTCGACTACCCTCATGACCATTTGACTCCCATGACTTTCTGACTTACATGACTCTTTGTTCAACAAGTGGGTCTCTTGGACTTCCATGATATATCACATTGATTGACAACATAGGCCATAGTGGAGATGTGGGCGACATGACTCCACATGACTTGACATAACATTGTTGTTATTCATTCGTGTTACTGTTGGAGTGCATGTGGAGCTATAGTGTTGTTGGGTGATGGATGTCTTCATGGTGTATCATAGCTTCACCTCCGCATGGTGAAGTGCGCAGAGTCTTCGATGGTCCTTTGTTCGCTTGATCATGTTGTTCCTTACTTGCATGTTGGAAGGCTTGACAGGCTCATATGTTCGCGAAGGTGCATGTTCGTCGCATTTGTCTGTTTCGCATGCATTGTTCGTTCATCCATTAGTGAAACTATCCTTCTGCATGTTCTCCCTTCCTTCATACCATTCGTTGTCTTGCCATGTTTGTTGGTGTACATGTACCTGGAGTCACTCATGATGAAACGACATTAAGTCCAAAACCTCCTAGTCTACCATGACACTTGATCATTTTGGATGCAGGTGACCAGGAGAGGTGACAAGGCTGTGAAGCAAGATGGTGGCTCTAGGCACCGCTGATGAAAACTGTACAATAGTCACTGAGTGATGGAGATAGGAAATTTGAGTCAATAGTGACTGTCTGCGAGGTATAGCTCGGCTGGGAGGCAAAATTGGGCAAATTTTGGCAGGGACAGTCAGGGTTGTAGGAAGGAAAGGCAGGCAGGCTCTATGCATTTTTCAAAACAAATGGGATGTAGGGGCTGGACAGTAAGATTTTCACAATTTTCTAGAGGAACGGGCTGGTCTGCATGAAGGTTCAACAAGCAAGGATTATGTGGTTTTTTGGGGGAACTGCCCAGGAGACTGGCAGCGAAAACTGTGTAATTCCCAGAGGGAGATGGCAGCTTCCTGCTGGGGTCACTAGCAACCAAAACTACACAATTTCTAGAAGGAACTTCCAGTTGGCTGCTGGAGACACTGGCAATAGAAACTACACAATTCCTGGAGGGAACTGGTAGTCTATTGCTAGGGGCTACTAGCAAGGGAAACTGCACTGAGGCCAAGAGGCTGGCCTATTGATCATCTCTGCACAATTTCTAAGTTAAGTTGAATAATGGGCAATGGAAATCCTGCTCATGAACACTGCATAATTTCTGAGATGAACATTCCGTCCACTGTCACGATGACTGACTAAGAAAACTGCGCAATTTTCTCAGGGAGACAAGGACAAGCACTTGGTGTCTGTCCGACCTGTCTACGCAATTTCCTCAGTCAGATGAGCTAGTAAGGTCAATGGCCTTTGCGCCATTTTTTAGGGGAGTTAGTCTTGGGGTGACTGTCGGGTCTGACTGTTTGGCTAGCTAGCATGAGTGTTGATTGAATTGCTTGCGGGAAGCACAACTTGAAAAGACTAGCTTGGTGCTTCTGCATTGTTCCGGTTGACACTCAATCGAGTCGAAAGCAGAGTGATGGTCTGGTTTTCAAAGGGGAGTCTGGTCATTAGAACTTTAGCAAAAATGACTATGTATGTGAATGATCAAAAGATGCACAGGTGATCATACGAACACACACTCACATGACTCGATGATGAAATGACCCAAACCATTCAGACACACATGTTCAACATGACTGACCGACGGTGCAAGTGACAAGCGCGACACTTGTGAATGACCATTCATTGGTCAAGATGACGATTGCATGACAGTGAATGTAACTCCACGCGTGAGTGTGACAGATGTTTTCATAGCGAACACAACAAGCACATACGAAGTGAAGACTTTGATCATAACCAGAACATGGTCGCAAACATGACTTAGACACCAGCATGTAGAAACTTGAATGAAATGAAGAAGAAAGGCAGATGTAATCATGACTCACATGAGCTCATGGCGTGAACCCAAGTGTGTGCACCCATCAAGTGAAACTCTCAAGGAAGGCTCTGAAATTGGTGCAAGCCAAAATTTTGGAGGGTGGTTGTAGCTGTTACAACACTTGGCAACACACTAGTAGAACTCCAGCTACTCTATTTTGGTTCGTTGCTAGCACAGGGCCTTGGTCTTTCCAGGAGTATTGAATCGATGTGGGGGTTACTTGAGTTTCCCCACTTCACCCTTTGATGACTCAGTCAAACACAATCAAAAGTTCAGCTTAAATCTCAGTGTTTCGAATCTGGGAAGGGTAGTTTAGCTTGCGAATTGAAGATTTTCAGAGTTTAAATTTTCATCTCTAGTGTTGCTTCGCCGTGAGCAGGCCTGGACAGTACCCCGATAGAGTCACGTAGGAACACACACATTGCTCCACTACTAGCGAGCTTGGTTAGTACCCCGGTGGAGTTGCATGCTTCACCTCTCTGCACATGAAGCCTTTCTCTTCTTTTGCCTTTGTATTTTTTAAGAGGATTGTGCATAGCCACTTATTAATTTTTTGGGTGGAAGAGGGATCCCGACTTATTGAGAGCAGATGAGGTTGTTCCTTCAGAGAAGCATGTAAGACCTCTGACATAGGCTTGCTCATTTAGATTTTCCCCTTCTCTGTTTCTACTTGTTGGATGAGCTTGAACATATAGAGCAGAACGCTGAGTATAGGCACGGGGTTTCCCCATGTGGACACAGGTTAACGTTTGGACCGAAACTTCCCTTGTAAATGGTTCATATTTTCCGTGAGGACTTCATTGGCTACAAATTAAAACCAAGTATAGAGGAGATAGACACAAGACTTGCCAAGTGTTGCAGTGTCACAAGTCTCTTCAAATTTTAGCCACATACTCTATTCAAAATCCAGAACGTAGTAGTTGGCCGTACTTATTTCCAGAAACAAAAAAAGTAATATATCAAACAAACAAAATGCATGCAAACAAAAATAGTAAGAAGAATAAAACAAAGAAAAAACAAAGGTAATAAGAAAAACAAACTAAATGAAACAACAAGCAATAAGCTAACTATGTACACGGCACGTTCATGGTCCAACCTACTGAAAATAATGCTTGATATCTTGGTTGTTGATAGGATGGTTTTCAATCCTCCCATCAAGTGATACGTGTGTGGGCCACGCTTCTCATGGACTGTGTACGAGCCAATCCACGGGGACTAGAACTTTGTATGTTTTCTTTTGTCTTCATGGGGCTTATCCCATTTCAGAACTAAGTCACCCACATAAGAAGCTATCCTTCCCTATAGACTTCTTATCGAACCATCTCTTCATACGGTTCTAGTGGAGTGTGAATTTTTCTTTTTCTTTCATCCTTTCCTCTTGAAGCTTATGGAGAGAATCCATCCTACATTGAACTAGATGGCCAGGCTTTCCTTGGGATTCTTGGGAAAGATAAAGTGTAGGCAAGTAGATATTTTATGGGAGGATGGCTTCTTTACCATAAACCAGGAAGTACGGTGAGGTATTCAGAGATGGCTTAGGTGTTACACGGTCAGCCCATAGTGCATTCGTCAAGGCAGTATGCCAGTTATGCTGCTCAGAGAAAATAGTCTTCTTGATTATGCAGATGAGGTTTTTATTTGTGGACTCTGCTAGACCGTTTCCTTGTGGGTAGTAATTCGATTAATGCTTTAGCACAATACCACTCTGTAATGCAAATTCATAGAGTTTCAAAGACGAAAAATAAGTTGCATTATCAAAAGCAAGTGATACCAGAACACCGAAGCGTGAGATGATATTTTGATGGAGGAAGCTGATGACCTCCTAATCATTCACTTATTTGAGGAGAGTTGCTTCTGTCCATCATGTAAAGTAGTTAGTTGTTGTTAGGATATAGTGGTGTTCCTTTTACAAATGAGGGAAAATTTCCCCAATGATGTTTAGGCCCCACTGTTGGAATGGTTCGGTCACTGCAACAGGGTGCAGTGGGGCTACTGATCTTCATGTTCTGCTAGTGCATTGCTAACAGACCAGGCACTTGTGGGCATAGGCATGTGCATCCTTGTATAATGTGGGCTAGTAAAAATCGGCTCGCATAACCTTGTGTGCAGTGGTATTTCCCGCAAAGTGACCCCTGATAGGTCTGTCATGTAGATCTTGAAGTACCTTCTTTGATTCATGTGCCTCCAGACACCTGAGAAAAACTCCATTACTGTGCTTTTTGTAAGGCACTCCATGCACTGATTGATAAGCTAAGGCTTTCAGGCACAATGCCCTCTTCTATCTAATAGAAAAGTGAGATGGTATGGTGTCGTTCTAAAGGTACTGTCGTACATCTATGTACCAAGCGGTTCCTTCTTTTGTGGGTGTTTCTTGCCTTATGTTATACATCTCAATCTCCTGCTCCCAACTGGCGAGATCTTATTCATTCTCCAGAGTGTGCACTATTTCAGCTGCAAGTTTGCAGAGCCCATGTCCTTTGATCATGTGCACTAGCTTGATTTCAAGATCATATTCTTGCAAGCCGGTCATCTAGTTCGCACGTCGTTCTCCCAGCTCTTGTTGTACTAGCAATGTGTGGACTGCTGGGTGGGGGACAAAGATTATGCAGTGCTTCTTCAACAAGTAGGGCATGAAGTGTTTCAGCGCCTTGTAAACTGCATAAGATTTCTTGTCAATGGCAGGGTAGTTGAGCTCTGGTCCCTGCATGTTTTCACTCATGAAAGAGATGGGACGTTCATCATTAGCTTCATCTTTCTAAGTGAGTACTATAGCTAGTGAGTTATTGGAAGCGAAGGTGTATAGTAGGAAATCTTTCTTGAAATATTGGTTGTAGAGTGCAAGTGCTTTTGAAATAGCTTTCTTGATTTGGGCCAATGCATACTTTTCTTTCCTACCCTAGCTGTACACTACATCTTTCTTGATCATGTCTTGCATGGGCTTAACTATCTGCGCATAATCCGAGATGAAATTTTGGAGGAGGTTTATCTTTCCCAAAAAGGACTGTATGGCTTTCTTGTGGATTGGGTGAGGAATCTATGTGATGGCTTGGACTCGGTCCAAATCTACCCTGATCCCGCTCTTGACAAAAATGTGTTTGAGGAGGTTCCCCTCCAACACAACGAATATGCTCTTCTTGGGATCCATGGAAATCCTGTATCTTCGGCATCGCTCAAATTTTTTCTTAAGATGGTGTATGTGGTCTTCTCATCTTCTTGAAAATATAGTGACATCATCAAGGTATACCACCATGCTCTGCCCAATGAGTCTGCGAAAGGTGAGGTCCATAATGTGATGAAATTTTGTTCCTGCATTTACAAGCCCAAACGACACTCTTCTATAAGTGAAAGTACCTGACTTGGTACAGAAAGTAGTTTTGAGTCTGTTAGGTTTTGCTAACAGAACCTGATTGTATCCTGAGAAACTGACAAGAAGAGATAACATCTGTGCCCCAGATATTGTTTGCAAAATATGGTCCATGGACGGTATGGGGTAGTTGCCTTTGTCTGAGGTGTGGTTTACATTACGGAAATCGACACACAAGCAGATTTCCCAAGACTTCTTTCCTACAGGAACAAGGTTGGAGACCCATGTGGAATGTCAAACTTTGTATATGATCTGTGCATCCAATAGCTTAGTAAGCTCTTTTTGTATGAGGGGTTCAAGCGATGGATGTACTTTCCTTAGCTTATGTTGATATGGCTTGGCCCCTTCTTTAATTGGGATGATATTGTGGATGATCCGTGTGTCATATGTTTTTAGGTCATCATACGTCCATGCGAACACATCTCGGTACTATTTGAATGAACGGATAAAGGCTTGCCTCTCTTGTTGTGTACACCATGTACCAAGATTGATAAACTTTGGATCCTGTTCTATTCCTAGGTTTATCAGTTCATGCCTCATGGTGGAAATGTGGGTCTTGTTGTTCCTTGGCCCCTAGAACTATTCTTGCAAGTCATATATATTTTCCAATGGTTCCACACCTTTTGTGATAATGTGGCATTTCATGTTACCATCTTCAGCTTGCAGAGAGCGCTCGTGCTTGTCATCATTTATCACTGCATCTTTGAAGACATCAGCGTTGCCCATAAAATTTAGTATCTGTTGATCATCATTAAACATGTGTAAGTTATTTATGTCGTCTAGGATAGATGGTTTGTACAAAATTACAATAGTAAATCTATCCTTAATCGGTGACATTCTCGAGGCTTCATTTTCTAGTGCATTGGCATCTGCATTACGCGTACATGGTACAACAATGATATTAAATGCTTGGAAGTTTGATATTAGTTGCCATACCTCTTCTTGGTAACTTTTGAGATGTGGTGATAAACATTGAATGGTGTTACGTACCTACCATACCATTATCTTTGAATCACGTACCACTTTGAGCATGACCACATTCAGGATGATGGCTTTATACAATCCCAACACAAGTGCTTCATATTCTGCTACATTATTTGTGCACTCGAACTCCAAGCGACTTGACACCAGATGCTTCCTGTTGCAAGGGTCAATCAGAACACACCCAAATCCTAATCCATCCTATGTCTTTGATCCATCAAAGTACATAGTCCACAACTCATCTGTACACGGACCACTTGATGTGCCAATATTGTTGCTGCTACTATTGCTACTATTGGTACAATGTGTTGTACAATTTTCATTACCATCAGTTGGGCAAGGAAGGAGTCCTAACCATGCGTTTGGTGGGGTTGGAGCTAGTCATGTAAGATAACACCCCAACATTGTCTCAAGGAGGCAGTTGCGGAACATGAGTTCTGCGAAGGCCAATGGTTCATTCTCGCCATTGATGGGAGTGACATTATGCTTCATGTACCTCTCGGATTCTACCCGGATTTGGTTGCACTTGCTCTTATACAAAAGCCACAAGTGAGACAAGTCTATAGCAAAATATCCATCTAAGTTAATGGACCAGTCTCTACTGAGTAATAGACCATATGCTTTCGGGATGTCCACAACCACTATGTTGATGCATTGGTGGACTCAACCATCATGAGATAGTCAAATGACCACGTCTCGTAATTGACCAACATCTAGTACCGATGTTCGATCAAGTTGGATGATTCACGCAGATGTCTCGCTCCATTATGCATTGATACTTTTAGTGATGGAGAGCGGCATGACGTTGGCTGCCACGCTGTAATCAACCAAACAGTTGTGAGCATTGTAGTTGAAAATTTCAAAAGATAGCAAGAATGGAGGGCAACCTGAGTTTTCTTCTTCCATACGGAGTGTATTGAGCACAATTGAAAGTGATCTAGGAGGTGTGCTTGCTCCCTTGCTAGTAGAGGTTGTGTTGTTTGTCACTGTTTGTCCCAATGCGTGCAACAAGATATCTTGCTGGCTCTGGATCTTAGCCAACTCAAACAAACTAATGTTTCCCTGAGTTTTCTTCATATCATCAACAATGTTGTAATGTAGAGGTGGAAGACTCACTGAGGTGTCCAGGGTAAAATGAGTGTTCGTGTTATCTAGTGGAGTGTTATGAAGCTTGCTACTCATGGATGTGCTTTTGTCTATTGCTATCTTCTCGGACTTGCTTTGTGTTTTTTGCTTTGGGGTGACTGGTGGATCAGTCTTCCTTATCAGTAGTCTGACCTTTTCTTACATTTCCCCAAGTGTGGGGGAATCCCCTTTACTCCTAAGATTGTAATGGTCAGTTTGCTTTCGAAACTTCTTCTCAGTGTTCATCTTTGACATCGTTTGCGAGCACTGATACGTGTTCACGACATGCCAATAGCTTGATGGCTCATTAGGTGAAACCTCTTCATTGTTGTTTGTGTCTTTCTGTTTCTTATGTATGTTGCTTCCCGAATTGAGTGTATCACTATAAAAAGCATTTATGACTCGCTTCTAGCTCGAAAAAAAGTTCTCGGGATGATGTTCTTTGTGGAAAGAACATAATCTCGGATCTGCACACTGTTCGAGCTAGAACACAAGCTTCTGCATAGTTTTTGAAACGAACTGGTTGTCGCTTGATGAGCTACTTGCCTATCCTTGCCTAGGTGGAGTGACTACTTGCAAATGTGTTCGTTCTACATTATTTGAGTTCGTACATTTCAGTGGACAAGCTCTTGACGATATGAGTGAGGGTCTCAATGTCGGCTGCTTCCTTGCTTCTACCCTTGCCCGCCATTGCTTGTGACTTCCTTCTCGCATCCTTGGAGTCCTCCGTTGATTCGTCATCCTTGGTGACTCCGAATGCATGCAAGTGTTTCTCAACAACAATAGACTCTTCACAGTTTTCCAATAGTGTTGGTTTTGCATCTCGCTTGACGAAATGCGCGATGTTGGTTGGCAGTGCGAACGTGTAGTAATCAGTGGTGATGAAGCCATGAGGCTTAGTGTCTCTTGCGAACTTGTTCAATATATGTGTAAACATCTTAATGAGATATTTCACTTTCTCTTTTCCCTCCATTTTAAGGCTTCCCAACTCTTTGAATAGCATGGCTAGGGTCTTGTCATCAGCGAAATTCTCAAGGAACATGTGTTTGAATGCAACCCAATTGTGTATAGATTTTGGTGGAAGGCTGTGATACCAAGCAGCTCCGCGACCAACTAAGGTACATGGGAAAAATCTACATGCTACATCATTATAATGTACCTCAAGGGTCTACAATTGTAGTTAGATATTTTCTAAGTGGTCTTCTACCTTTACGATGTTTTCGGGGTCAAACTTGATGTGCATTTTATCTTCTTGCCTCGGCACCTTGTGCAAAATGTCTGGTATATCCAATGGTCCCTGAGTCATCCATTCAAGATTTGGGTCAGCCATATTTTCATCCTCTTCATCCTCTTCGCCCTCTTCCTCTCCTTTAGAGTCTGGTGGTTCCGACTCTAAGTCTTTTGGTTCATCTCCGCCTCCGATCCTCCACTACCTTCCCCTCTGCCTCCTACCCGAAAATCTGATCCCAAGATCATAAGAGTGTCTTGTTCACCTTGCCGGAAAATTGAAGGTTCCTTTCTATCTTTGATAGCTTCTCCTAGACCTTCAAGTGTGGCAAGGGCTGCTTCTTCCACCGATGATACAACAACTCCCATGGGAGTGGCTTTTAGCTTCCTCACTATGTGTGGAAGATGTTGTCTATCTAGGATCAGTCCTACTACTTTCGCGAACTAGCGAGTGATGGGATGGACAGAGCGAAGGCGTTGATATGGAGTATCATTTTCAACACTATGAGGTGAGGAGTAACCAACTGCAGAGTCACGTGTAGGTGAGAGGGAGTGTTAGTTATTGCCTTGACCAGATGGTTCATGAAAGAGCGTGAGGGGAATTTCAGCCATATATTACAACTGGCTGCCCTCCTTTTAGTGCCAGAAATGTTGATGGTGCTAGACCCACCAAAATTCAAGGGATCACCTTGGTATGAAGTCCCAACTCGACCTCACACTGCTCGTTGTGGGATTCCCATCTGGTATGATGGCTTGGTTGCCATTACCTTAAGGATTTGCCTAAACTCTTGCTTTTCAGCACAGGAGTGTCGTCTGATTTGTCTTCAGGAAGTGAGTGTGCTAGGTGAGTGTACGTGTACTCATGTCAATAGTTCTTTCACTGTAAAAGGGGAAGATGGTGAAAGTGAGTTCCAGGTTGGATGGGATGCAGTCCCAACTTGGCTAGGAACACACAACACAACAAGACATGCACCGCTTCCGGAGGAGCAATCCACACAGATGTGGCAGTGACAACATACAAGGTAAGATAACATGTACATCACTCAATGGATCAGTCCGAATGATTGCAATGGTTGTTACAGCAAGGTTCATGTGAAAACTCTATTTGATGTCTAGGAGAGCAGTCTACATGGGCGAGACGGCGTTAACAACATATATAAAACATTTTCATTAATAGATTATGCATTACAAAAAATCAAATAGTTCGGATGTAGAACATAGGTTAAAGAAACATGCATTACAAGTGTTAATGATTAGTCTTACAAAAAATACAATACATGTGCGAAAACATGCTGGCATGTAGCAGGCTTCTGAATTAAGTGAAAGTTCCAAGACACATCGTTGCACCATACATCACTAACCTTCAGTGTGGGGCATTGGAGCCACTGCTTACTGCTCAAAGAAAAGATTACAGACTGTCTTGGCTATGTGGGAGGATATGAGGTTAAAAGTCCTCTTCATGTACAAATGAGGGGGTATTTATAACCAATGGTGAAACTGACCCTTGTGGTTGTTTGACTACCCTCCATGACATGACTCTTTGCTCAACAAGTGGATCTCTTGGACTTGCACGTTACATCACATTGATTAAAAACATATCCCATAGTGGAGATGTGGCCGACATGACTCATGACATGACTCGACATGACTTGACATGACAATACTAGTGCATTCATGTTGTTGCTAGAGTGCATGTCAAGCTACAGTGCTACTAGGTGATGGATGTCTTCATGGTGTATCATAGCTTCACCTCCGCATGGTGAAGTGCACGGATTCTTTGATGGTCCTTGGTTGGCTTGATGAAGCTTTAGCATGTTGTTACTTACTTACAAGTTGGAAGGCTTGACAAGCTCATCTATTCACGAAGGTGCATTTTTGTCGTGTTCATCCATTTCACATGCATCATTCATTTGTCCATTAATGAACCTGTCCTTCTACATGTACTCCCTTCGTTCATCCCATTCGCCATCTTGCCATTTTTGTTGGTGTACCTCTAACTGCAGTCACTCATGACAAGACGACATCAAATTCAAAACCTCCCAGTCTACCATGAAACATGATCATTTCAGATGTAGGTGACTAAGAGAGGTGGCAAGGTTGTGAAGTAGGATGGTGGCTCCAGGCACTGTTGATGAAAACTACGTAAGGGTGATTGAGTGATGGAGACGAGAAATCTGAGTCGAAAGTGACTGTTTGCGAGGTCTGGCTCGGCTGGGAGGCAAAATTGTGCAAATTTTGGGAGGGACGGTCAAGGCTGTAAGAAGGCAAGGCAGGCAGGCTCTGCACATTTTTTGGAATGAACGGGCAGTGGGAGCTAGACAACCAAATTTGCACAATTTTCCAGAGGAACGGGCCGTGCTACATGAAGGGTTAGCAGGCAGGGATTACACAATTTTTTGGGGAAACTGTCTAGAAGACTGGAAGCCAAAACTGTGCAATTGCCAGAGGGAACTGGTAGTTAGCTTCTGGGATCACTGGCAGCCACAACTATGCACTTGTCAGAGGGAACTTCTTGTTGGCTACTAAAGATGCTAGCAGCAGAAACTGCGCAATTCCTGGAGGGAATTGGCAGTCTGCTTCTAGGGGCTGCTGGCAAGGGAAACTGCACTAAGGGCGGGAGGTTAGCCTATTGATCATCTCTGCATAATTTCTCAGCTGAGCTGACCGATGGGAAGTGGAAGGCATGCTCATGAACATTGTGCAATTTACAACATGAACAGTCATTTGACTATCAGGATGTCTGACTCAGAAAACTACGCAATTTTCTCATGCAGATAGGGATGGGAACTTGGTGTATGTCTGGCCTGTCTGGGAAATTTCCTCAGTCAGCTGAGTGAGTAAGGTCAGTGGCCTCTGAGTAATTTTTTGAGGGGAACCAATCTCGGGGTGACTGTCAGGTCCGATTGTCCGAGTGGCCAACATGAGGGTTGATTGAATTTCTTGTGGGTAGCGCAGCTTGAAAAGATTGGCTTGGTGCTTTTGCATTGTTCTGGTTGATAGTCAGTCAAGTCGAAAGTGGGGTGATGGTCCTACTATTAGAGGGGAGTCTAATCGTTAGAACTTCGGAAAAAATGACTAAGTGTGTGAACGATCAAAGTCGCATAGGTGATCATACAAACACACACTCACATGACTTGACGGTGAAACAACCCAAACCATCCAGACACACATGTTCAACATGACTAGCCAACGGTGCAAGTGACAAGTGCGACACTCATGAATGACCATTCATTGATCGAGATGATGCTTGCACGACAGTGAATGTGACTCTATGTGTGAGTGCGAAATTTGTTTTCATATTGAACACAACAAGAACATATGAATCGAAGACTTTGAGCATAACGAGAACATGGTCGCAAACATGACTTAGACACCAGCATGTAGAAACTTGAATGAAATGAAGAAGCAAGGTAGATGTAATGACTCACATGAGCTCACGCAATGAAGATGAGTGTGTGCAGCCATCAAGTGAAACTCTCAAGGGAGGCTCCGAAATTGGTGCAGGCCAGAATTTTGGAGGGTGGTTGTAACTGCTACAACATGAGGTCAAAACAATGTAAAGATGGCCCCATTGTTAATATACTTACACGAAGTAGTATATCCACTGGGGAAGATAAAGCCACAGGAAAACAACTAGGAGAGAATACATTGGTGCTCAAGGTTGCTGACAAGGATACTGAATTTGATTTGCATAAGGTGAAGGAAACATTTATGGACGAGAAAAAGAGCTTTGTGGATTCAAGAGCTTCCACATCAAAGAATCAGAGTGCACAAACAGAGAAGCCTAAAGAAGTCATTGTGGTGTAGGAAACAGATACTTCAGTATTGACATCCTTCTTACAGACCTGCATGAAGCTCTTAAGGGACCATAAATTTGTGGAGGGACTGCAAGAGTTAAGTCGCTACCTAAACAATGCACTATGCATAAAATAGACAAAAGTAAGAAAAGAACTGGTCAAGAAATGAGACTGACTGCACAAATCAGAGAATTTTAAATGGGCCAGGTGATCCAAGGTTTGGGATCTGATGCGAATTGTTTTCCTAAACAGACCTGGGAAATAATGGGAAAGTCGACGCTACAATGGTCCCCAATTCAGCTGCGAATGGTGAACCAACAAAATATTATTCCTATAGGATGCCTACATCAAGTAACTGTAGACATTGAAGGGGCATGCGCTATAGTTAATTTTGAGGTAATAGAAATAGTGGATGATACTAATCGCTAACAGGTGCTGCATGGAATCGATTGGGCATTTTATATGAATGTGGTCATCAACCTAAAGAAGTGTAGCAAGACATTTGAAAAGAAGGAACTAAGAGTCATTGTTCCATTGGATCGAGTTGAGGGTGTGTGGTATACTGAACCAGTCTGGGATTACTACGAGGAGGATGATATTGAGAAAATATATAAGCTTACTGTGCAGAATGAGGATTGGATCAACCCTACGGCTGATGGAAGAATTACTTGGGAAAAGGACATCTCTTACAACTTGGATTCAGATGAGGAGCTCGAGCATTGGTAGAATAGATTGCCTGAAGTTTCAACACTGCGATGTAACAAACTTACTAAATCACTCTGGTGTATATCCACTGAGGTACGCAATTTACCATATTATGATGGCTTTGAGGATGTAAATTTTTTTCTTGATAAATTTGAAAGAGATTTACAGGAGGAGCATCAGTTCTAGGCATTGGACATCGCATTGAGAGCTATGCTTGCCAAATGGTGGGGTATGCATAAGAATAGTTTTGCAGACTGGAAGGAGTACTAAAGGATGTCAAAGTTGCGATTTGCTTATGCAAATACCTGTACTTCTGAAAAATATACAGGGAAGGATGATCCATGCGAGCATCTAGCTCATTGGATGAAATCATGGGGAGATGAACCACAGCCTGAATGGGTACATATATTCTGCCATACCTTGGATACTATCTCGATGAATTGGTACTTAGAAATAGAGCTGCGACATGGAATCGCGGAGTGGAACCTTCTGAAGGAAAACTTTCTGCTAACATTCAGTTTTGAGGACGGATTCAAATGTATTTATGAAGCATGTTGGGATGGGGTCCCTAGGTTCAAGTTTGTTAACTTTTGAGTCAATTTTGTATTATCTCTTGTAACGGATGTAATGTCTCCACGAAATATGAAAAGTGGAGCACGAAGCTAGTAGAAGTCAAAGGGGCTTTAGTCCCTTAGTTGGGTAGGTGATATAATTGTTTTGAGATCGCCCCATGGTCTACGAACCATGGTATTGTAAAATAAATGATATATAAAGTTGAGTCATAACGAGTCTTAGGAGTAGCTTTTTGTGAAGAATCATTGTAAGGGCAAGGTGCTAAGGTGGGAAAATCATGTTTCCTGTACTTAGGCAGAAGGGGAAGGCTCCTACTACTGAGTGTGTGGAGACCATGGTAAGTCTGTAGGGTGAGTGTGCAGGCCCCTACAGCTGAGTGCACAGGGATACGAAGTCTGTAATTGAAGGTTCATACTTAATAAAGGCTATTTTGAGATGATTCTCAGGCATATGTGCCTTATTATTTTCTACAAAGTTTATGTATCTTCGCTCTGTAATATGTTCAATATGAATTAATTCTTATTTACTATGCGACACTAATAGATATGAAATATTTATGCATGATAAGTACACTTAAATACCTTTGCGAAGATATGGAATGAATTTATATATAATTGCAGCAGTTATATTTCGAAAGGATTAGATCTGTGTGAAGGAATACCTAAGCTGCAAAGGTATCAAGAAACCATCACACAGGCCTCTGGATGTAAAAACCTAGTTCTAGTATCCCACAATACTGCTTCGGGTGAGAGTGCAACCTCCACTGTGTGGGTTATTGCCAAAAGGGCCAACAATCTAGGGTTTTGTTGGTTGGTGCAGTTAAAGTTGAACCTGGGTTAGGCCCCATCAAGCAATAAATGATTTCATTGTCGGGACCGTGACCTATCTGAGGAATGTGTGATGTTGAATAAGTGGTTCCCTACTAAGAAAGAAATTGAGAAGCAGTTCTATAGGAAGATACATGTGTTTCCATCTTAGGAGAATAGAAACCCCCAGTTATCCAAGGAATAGTGGTTGAATAGATACCTGTACACAAACGAAACATAAGCCATTTTTTGTTTCTTCCCCTACGAACTGTGTGAGTGGTTGTCTAGATTAGTGGATAGTCAGGGTACGTGGAGGCTTTATGACCCTATTTTGTGGACTCCAGATCTAGTGAGGTGCCCAAAAGCTTCAGAAAATAACATCGCATGGATTTTTGATCACTAGATTGATCGTATCATAGGAGGATTCGTCACTAAGATCACGATTGATACGACCATCATTTATAGCGAAGCAGATCACAGGCTCTTCAAGGGACCGCAAGGTGAGTATTTAAAATCTCTGAAAACTTGGATTAAGATGTTGTTGTGTGAAAAATGGGTTATTCCATTACCTTGATGTTTGGGACAACGCAAACCGGAAAACCCTTTAGAAGGAATGGAGAATTAGGCTTTGAATATAGTCCTCTATTGGGATCCTCTTCAAGTAATGACAAAGGAACTATTCTAAGTACACCGCGAAGTGCACTGCAGTTGGTAAGTGAGGGTATCCTGAGGATACCTCATCCATCCACTCCACCTCCACCTCCACCTCCACTGCATACACCCACACCTTCACCTCCACCTCCACCTCAACCCTTCAACATGGAAAACACAATGAAGATGACGATCTTTAAAGGGGTAGGGAGTGAAGACCCTGAGCAATTCTAGGTTGTTGCAAATGATGTATGGACAGCGCAGCAGATCAACAATGATAATCTAAAGAAAGTGCAGCTGGTTGCAACACTACAGGATAGGGCGTTGACTTGGTATATCAAGTTCTATCAAGATAGACCTGGCACATCGTTTGCAGAGACTCAACAAGCTTTGAATAGTGAGTTTAAGAAGCCTAAGTCTCAGGCACAGTCTGTCATAGAGTTTAAGGAATAAAACAAAGGGTAAATGAATCCTCATGGGATTTCAATCAGAGGCTAAAATTCCTGATCTGATAAGCTAATATGAACATCACGGATGATCAACACAAGGACTAGTACATTGCTTCGTTGTTGCCTCACCTAATATTACCATTATTGCAGCAAAATATAGGAACATAAGCAGAGGTTGTGGAGATCGCGATGCAGTTGGAAGCCTCACCAGTACAAGATACGAATTTTGGGGTACAACAGATTCAGTCGCAACTAGCAAGTCTACACATGGAGTTGTAGAGCTTGAAAATAGGAGAGGAAGCTCAGCCGGAGGTGCACGTTGAAATCTGGTTTATAAAATGTAAGTAAAAGGGACATGATAAGGATCATTGCCCTGTTTATCAAAATTACTTGATTGGAGGAATTCTTGTGCCTTTGAATCCTTAAAATATCATGGGACTTAGCACGGGAGTACCATTATGGTGTGCTATCTACCAGATAACTGGGAAGCATTCAACTGATAATTGTCATCTGTTGCAAAATTTTGTTCAGACACTGCAAAAACTGTTTTGTACCTTATGTAAATCGGTTGGACATGATGAGAGAAATTGTCAAATTTATGAATTGATGATGGAAAGGACCCCTACCTATTTAATGTAGGTAGAAAATCGGCCTCAGGATCAGGGCACGGGTGCACCGCGTGGAGGATTCCAAGGTCGTGGAAGAGGAAGAGGAGGAGGGGCTGGCAGATTTCATGGACAAGTTATTTGTTATAACTGTGGCAAGGCTGGACATTTTGCGCGCAACTGTCAGAACCCAACACATCCATCTTGTCAATATTGCAGATAGTTTGATCATGTAATAAAAGATTGCCTAGTTCTGATTGCCAAGATGTAGGAGAAAAAGACGCAATAGCCTACACAAAAAATCCATATGATGAGGGAGGAGCCTCGCGAAGAGGATCATAGCATCAATATCATAATGCGTAGTGGTATGGCCGCAAGAGAAGATAAGGGAAAGAAGCTAGAAAATGAAGGATGGGTGTGCAAGACTACTGAAAAGGAAGTCGGGTTTGACCTCAACTAAGCTAAAGAAACTTTTATGGATGCCTAGAAGAATTTTGTTAAAGCTTCTACGTCAGGGAGTCAAGAGAAATCAGCTAGAAACAGTGAAGTACAGGATGTGGATCCCTCACTATTAGCCACTTTTCCAGAAGACTTGTATAAAGTTGTTAAGAGATAAGAAGGCAGTGGAAGGCCTCTAGGAGCTATTTGAAAATTGTACAAGAAAAATTAAGGTTCCTTCAGAACAGCACACTCTGAGAAAACTAGGCAAACATAAGAAGTGAACAAGGTACGAGATGAGGTAGAGTACGCAGATTAGAGAATATGAAATGGATCAAGTCATCCTCGATTTAGGTTCTAATGAAAACGTTCTACCTAAAAAGACATGGGAAAGGATGGGAACACTTGCACTACAATGGTCTCCTATACAGCTACACATGGCCAATCAGCAAAAGATCATTTCTATGGGGCACCTCTATGGGGTAACAGTGGACATTGAAGGAGTGAGTGTGTTGACTAACTTTGAGGTAATTTAGATAGTGGATGACAATAGTCCTTACCTTGTGCTACTAGAATTGATTGGGCCATCGAGATGGATGCGGTGATTAATCTGAAGAAGTGAAGGATGACATTGGAGAATAAGGGGCTCAGGGTTATTGTGCCACTCGATCCTGCTGAAGGAGCGTGCTACACTGAACTGGTATGCGACTATGTGGAGGATGATGATTCGGATCAAATATACAAGATAACTGTGCATGATGAAGATTGGATCAATCCCACTACAAATGGGTGGATCACGTGGGATAAAGACAGCTCCTGTACCTCAAACTCAGATGAAGAGCTCGAATACTAGCAGAATCATTTTCATGAAGTCTCTACACTACGTTGCAATATGATGACAAAATCGTTGCAGTGCATATCTATGGAGGTAAGAAATCTCCCGCATTCATTATGATGGTTTAAATGATGTTGATATCTTTTTGGATGAGTTTGAAATGGCGGTTCCTAAGGAACATCGATTCCAAGCTCTTGAATTGGCACTGCGCATTATGCCTACCCGTTGGTGGGGTACGCATAAGGAAATATTGCTGACTAGAGGGAATAAAAGCAGATGATGAAGTTGAGGCTTGGATAAGCTAATACCCAGATGACAGA
This sequence comes from Pinus taeda, assembly GCA_000404065.3. Taxonomy (NCBI): domain Eukaryota; kingdom Viridiplantae; phylum Streptophyta; class Pinopsida; order Pinales; family Pinaceae; genus Pinus; species Pinus taeda. The sequence continues at coordinate 110,732 of APFE030834938.1, forward strand.
AAAATACAATGGAAAGCATGATCTGCGCGAACATTTGGCACGGTGGACTAAAGCATGGGGTGAAGAGCCACAACAGGAATGGGTGCACATCTTCTGTCACTCTTTATATAATATTCCCATGTATTGGTACTTGGAAATAGAGATATGCCATGGGACAGCCAAATGGGATACCTTGAGGGAAATTTTCTTGTTAAATTTCAACTTTGAGGATGGGTTTGAGTGCATTTATGAAGCGCTCCAGGAGATTAAGGCTGTATCTTTTGAATGCCTAAAGAGCTGGTAGAATGGGTTCAACCAGATTGGAGTACACAGTTGCGCCATGCGCTAGAATGCTACAATATGACTACAGAAGAAGATGAAGATGATAAAAAAAAATCAATATTCCAGAGACTAAAGGACATCACGAGGTTGAAGGACCTAAAGAAACGAACCCTGATATATCAGAACCTTTGAAGACTAGGAAAGTATACATTGAGTTCAATGCACAGCCTAAGTTTGCAAAGATATGTGATTATTGGGATGAAGATATAGTTGATAAAGGTGCAGAGATGTTGTGCGAGTACCATGACTTGCTTCCCACCAAGTTCTCAGACCTGAAAGGAATCGTAGGGGATCTGAGATTGATGAAGATCACTTTAAATCCCGATGTGAAGCCTGTGAAATAGAGACCCTACCACATAAATTTGAAGTATAAGGAGGAGGTGTGCAAAGAGCTAGACAAAATGTTGGAAGCTAGAATTATTAAGCCAGTAGAAGAATCTGATTAGGTGAGCCCTATGGTTGTTCAAGAGAAGAAGCAGTAGGGCGAAATTAGAATATGCGTAGACCTGAGGAAGCTCAATGATGCATGTGTTCATGACCCATTTCCAACACCATTTACGAACGAAGTCTTGGACAATTTTGGAGGGCGGGAATCTTATTCGTTCACTGATGGGTTCTCAGGGTACCATCAAACTAAGATCACACCATAGGATCACAACAAGATGGCCTTCGCGATGGAATGGGGATGATTCCTGTACATAGTGATGCCATTCAGGCTGAGGAATGCACTCGTGATCATTTCAAGGGTTGTAATTGCAGCGTTCAAAGAATTCATCCATAAATTCTTAGAAGTGTATTTTGATGACTAGACTGTGTTTGGATTAGTCAAGCTCCATGATGCAAATCTGTGCCTTATGTTGGATACATGTCGTAGATATGAGATTGCTCTAAATTTGAAGAAATGTATCTTTTGCGTGCCTTATGGTATATTGGTGGACCATGTGATCTGTAAGCAGGGACTAATCATAGACCCTACAAAGATAGTTGTGACTATCAATTTAGAATCTCTGAAGAATGTAAAATAGTTGCACACAACGTTGGGCCACACTGACTACTATAGAAAGTTTATCAAGGCTTATGCACAAACAATTGCACCAATGGAGAAGTTACTGAAGAAGGACACAACTTTCTACTTAATGAAGAGTGTCAGCGCAGTCTGGATGTGTTAAAGGAAAAGATGGTGACTATGCCCATTTTGGTATTTCCAGACCGGAAGAAACAATTTCATGTTCACGTGGATGCCTCTTGTATTGTGTTGGGTGCGGTATTGACCCAGCTAGACAAAGGTGAGAGAGATCAACATATAGCCTTTGTGAGTCGGAAACTATCAAAGGATGAGAAGAATTATTCAACTATAAAGTGTGAAGGATTGGCAATTGT